>CM040473.1:18168211-18249940 GCA_022758105.1 Pangasianodon gigas | reverse complement strand
GATCAATACTATCTCCTTCAGCTATGATTTGAGAAATGGCAGTGGCTGCTTCCTTCAGAAATATTTTTGTCAAATGAAATTCTCCTGCGTGCTGTGGGTAGCATTGCTGCCTCACACCTCCAGGATCCCTGGTTCAATCCTAAGCTTGGGTTACTGCTTGTGTGGAGTTTGTGTCCATGTTCTCCCCGTGTATGTTTAGGTTTCCTCTAGGTTCTCTGGTTTCCTCCCACCTCCCACTGTGATGTGGATTGGCAACACTAGGCATGCATGAGTATGGTGTGTGTGCTCTACAGTAGACAAGCATCCCATCCAAGGTCTATTCCTGGATAGACTCTGGATCCACCGCTACCCTGACCAAGATAAAGAGCTTACCAAAGATGAATGTATGATGAAATACTCCAGAATGTTTTGATTGGAAGCGGTATGGAGCAAAATGGTATCTGGAACTACACAAGTTCATTAACTGTGCCATAGAATTAATGGTGAATTTTCATCACTAGCCACAAAAACAGTGTCTCTGAAGCATCGTTAGGGATTTTATGAACTTGAAAGACAACTCATTTTATTTGGCACTTTGGGGCAGTAAAAATATCATACAATTTTGTTGTTCTTTCCAAACACACTGGATATCTGCAGGGAAAAGCACAGAGCAGTAAAAATCCCATAGAAGTTATCAGGGCTTCACATAAATATAATTAATAGTCCAATTTTCGGTGACTATTGCATTTCTGTATCTGTGATGTGGTTTATAATCAGTTCCTGTGGAAGACTATTAGCATTCATTTCTTTGTTGTCTCTAACTCTAAAACCAAGCATTTGACAAAAAAAAAGCACCCTAAATAATTTGTAACACATCTGATTGCTGAATAAAACCAGTTTTTATGTTTAATTTGGAGTGTTCCTTGGAGTGCAGGAAGATTTATCAAGTTATTAAATTTATCATGGTTATATATTGCAATCTTAAAAATGGTTATTCAAGGGTTATTGAAATGGTTAACAGTTCTAGCTTTCTAACAGAGAGGAAGACCTGCTGTTTTAGGAGTCTACATAGTACATTTAAGGGTTCCTACAGAAAAACAAACTGAAGAACCCTTTAGGGATCTAGATCAAAAACATTTTTTTCTGCTTCAAGAGTCTAATATGGGGCCAGTCTTGATCACAGTCCTCTTCACCTACATTCCTATAACTTCAAGTCCCTAGTTGAGGTCAGATCAGTCAGTTGTTGAAGGGTGTTTGAAAGACATCTTATAATTAGTTTTGCGTAAAAGATATTGACTGCATCATACCTTCTAAAGACATATCATAATCCTTGTTTTGTCAGATCGATTAGCTGGCAAGATTAGCCCCTGCCATATGAGACTGAAAGAAACCCCTGGGACTTGAATGGAACTGAATCTCATTGCGATCAAACTTGAGATTACATTTTCTCCATTAGATGAGGCCCTTATTTAATCACCTCACTAAATAGGATTGCACCAGATCATTCATCTTTAAGGTAAACAGCTTTAAGATATTGACTGTTATCTACTGTGTGCCTCGATCTGTGTAATAGATTGTTAAACTTGTTTTGAATATCAAAGAAACTGATCTTACCACTAAGAAATCTTCTATGTGGCACTAAAACTAATTTGTAACTAAGCGTTTCTACTTGAAACCAATGCACAAAACATTTACTAAGGAATTCCCCAGAGAAGAGAAAAGGTGGGGTTGACCCTGTTGCTACAGATGATGAAGTATTTTGTGAATTAGGCATTAGGACCTGATTTCAGCGTTAAAATGCTTTGTGAATTACTCTTAGACTGTCAAAAATAGGAATTAGGTCTTAAAATGATAAATGCCCATTTTAAAATGAGTTTCTCCTAAATCCAGCAGGAGCTACATTTAGCCCTAAGAGTTTTTCTATCAAATCTCAAAAATCCAGATAACATTTTTAATACAATATTTGTACAAGCAAAATCAAAACAATTGATTTTTCTTGTGCACTAGTAACACAAGTGCTTCCTTCTAGCAACCTAATGCTCTCTCTAGGCAACATTTGAAGGTTCTGAAGAACCCTACTACAGAAACTGTTAATCATCCAAAAACCCTTGAGGAGCCCATTTTTCTAAAAATGTATAGTATTTGGAATTGGTTCTGCAATGGAAACAGGATATCCATGTATGTGTAGGTGCATTGACAGGAAAATTGTTACCTGTTCTTGACAATGCCATCTGTAACGGTTGGTTGCCTTTATCCAATTTATCCAATTAAGCCAACTGTCAGAATTTCAGTGTTTTGTATAAACACCTTTCTCATAATTGTTTGTCTGTTACAGTTTACTTGTTTTCAGTGAAGTGCATAATAGAGTCTCCTTTTTTAAAATTAACTTTACACTGCAAATGGAGCATAGTAAGATACCGGTTAATTACTGTTCTTCACTCTCTCCTGCTGGTCTTGGGCATGACCGTCAGGAGGCAATTGGAGCAGGTGGAAGGGAACCTATTAACAGCCTTTCAGTGGAGGACTTCATCCAGAAGACACTGATGATTTCGCCCGAGGTTGCTTTGTTTGCAAATATTTCACTCCTAATGAAATAAGCTTTAACTGCCATACTTAAGTTACAAAACCTTATCTTCGTCTTATTTTGTCAGTAAAAGCTAACAATTTTCCATTTGTATTAACACATAGGGTTCTGAGGAGTGGGTGTTAATTGAAAAACAGAACACTTACCAACTTGACTATGAATTGGAAGACAAAAATAAGAACAAAGCCAATGTTTCTCCACTTCCTTTGGTCCCTGAGGTACCTTTAGAACGAAAGATGATACATATTGAAGTAACTGGTGAAGATGGTAAAGAAATGCAGGTTCAGATGGACACCTTCCCATCTCCTAAGATACCAGCAAAGGATGAATCAAAGCAAGGGACTGGTATTAGGGAACTAGAGGTACCAGAGGTGTTGACTGAACCAAAGACCACAGAAACCAAAGTGGACAAATTACAAGAATCAAAAGAGGAACGTACTTCAGACAAACCACACAAGGAAACGAGACCACAGAGTCTAAATTTGGGAAGACCAGAGTTTGTGTATGAGACAAAAACAGAGACATCAAACATACAACAAGAGGAATCTGATGAAGACAATAACACATCAGGAAAAGAGGTGACGCCAACCAGGCAACCAGGAACAGAAAGCTGGTCCGAGCCCCTGCCTGAGAAGATAAAGGAACAATTGAAAGAAAGGCCACTAAATGAAGAGAAGGAGAAGGAGCTTAACAAAGCTGTAGAAGAAGATGAAGATGATCAAGAGAAGCCCATTCTGGGCAAGACAGGGTTTGATGATGCCAAAAAACAAGCAGGCAGTCAGCTACAGGAAGTGTTGGTTGAGGCAAAGAGCATTAATGTTGAGGATCAGGAAGATGGCTCTGACTCAATCAATGGTCCCATAAAAGATGAGCTTAAAAGAAAATCGGAGATCAAGTTTGAGGTTACCAAAATCATCATGATTGACAACAGTGAAAATGAAGAGGAGCCTGAGAATGAAAACAATCAGAGAATGGATGAGTTTTTGCCTGAAAAAAAGATCAGCAATATTGAACAGGAGAGTCTTGAAGAGGTCCTTCCAGAAAAGGTACAGAGAAGGACGAAGGTTGCAGGGCATGTTCGTACCGAAATAACAAGGATCGTCCCATTAAAACCAGAGAGGGCAAAGAGTCAAGAGTACAGAGATGATATAGATATTGGTGAAGAATCGAGACTGATGAAAAGACATTTTAAAAGACATAGCATGTATGAATCTCTAGAGAGACAATTTGACCCGAGTAGGTTTGATTCCAGGGACACAAGCTCTTCGCATACTCTATTTACTTCCTACAAAACCACCAGATCTCAAGAGGTGCCACCTTTATCCATGGTGGATGCAGAACATAACATCTTACAAACCAATGAGCAGCAATCAACCATGTATAGTGAGTGTCTGCCCAAAGAAAATGCTATTCAGGATGAAGAGGTGATCAAATACATCCCCAAAGCAGGGTATGAAGTTCTTCCCCAGTGTGATGAAGTGGCCATGGAGGTTCATATGTTCTCCTCCAAGACCCAAGCACTCCAAAAAAGTGGTCCTCCAACCCCTCCGGTCAAAACCAAGAAGGCCAGAGAATCAGGACTGATACTTCGAAACAGCCGCAGTACCAGCAAAGAGCCAGCAGTGGAAGCTGCTTTGAAGAAACAGCATGGGGTAACTCTGCTTGGCATCTTCTGTTTTCAATCATTGGAACAAAGCATCGCATGAGCTTCCAGTTGACTCACGCATCCATCATGTTCCTTGCTATTGCTTGAAAAATCGTTTAACTTCTCCACCAGTTTCCATGAAGAGAGGGGTTGGAGAAGGCCACATCGGTTTAGAGTTTTTGTAACATTGCCTGCACATGAGACCATTTGGAAGCCCTGACTGTCCTATTCAGCCCCACACCTTTGCTTTCCCCTCTCTTCAACCATGAGCTTTGCTTTTTCCTTCCAACCGAATTTCTGCAGCTCTCAATTGTGGAGTTGTTGCAAGGAAATCAAGGCTCTTACATACCGCTTTGGCTCTGAGGTACTCATGACTTCTCCATGCTGTTTGTTTTGCAGAAGAAGTCAATGAGTTCTGAAGTGGTTTCTTGAACAATTTGCATTGTGTTAATAATTGTATGACATTTTGCTTGGTATTCCATAACATCCATGATGTTCCTGTAGGAAAACAGTAGTGCTAATTTCTCAAGCAGGTCTCTAATTGCATCAGCTGAATCTTAAATGTGTGAATTATTGAAACCAAAATTTAATAAGTAATTGGCCAGTCTGTGTAATTGAAACCATTTATCACAAGGCTACTGGTCTTTTACAGCACATCATGTGGTGATTGAACTCATAAAGAGAAATGTATGCTGCATGAGGTTTGCATCAAATTTGCAATATGCATTTTTAAATCTAAAAAAAAAAAGATGACTGTCATGAGACTCCTTGCCCTTTTCACTCCAACACAGAACCTGCTATATTTTCACACTTTGATTGCATTTTGAGGTGCAAACAGATTTTTTTGGCTGTGAAACAAATGAAAGGAATTTCAATTAGGCCAAGATCTGACATGAAAAAAAAATTGCACATCAAGATCTAGAGACACACTGGCACAAAAGAGTGTGGAGAGCCAGCACTGTGATAAGCATGTGAGAGCAGCGTAATCTCACAATCTCACACACTGTGATTGCCGAAAACAGTGTGGCTGCTGTCGAGCTTTGAATCACAAGGTTTTTGCTATTGGTTTGTTTTGATTGCCCAAGGCAGGCCCTGAAATGGCCAACAAAAGCAGATGGTGCTTTCATGACAGTGATATAGGATGTTTTTTTCCTTTAAACTATCTGACCAATAGAGAAGACTGAGATCATGGCTGGAATGCAAGATGTTTTAATCTAAATCTAGAAAACCAGCTTTGGAGAATTTAACAGGCCAAATATAAGCAATGTTAATCAATTCAAATAAATGATTTGAATGCCTACTATTCAGTGCACTCCATCCAGTTCCTTGCCAAAAGCTTTAACAAGTGCTTTACAAGTGCTTTTAAACAATCTATCTTGCAGTATGCACTTTGTAAAGTGTCAAAGTTCTCTCTCTATCTCTCTTTCTGCATGAATGGCACTAACTCAAGGATGCTCTCTTTCTGTTTCCTGCTCTTACAGGAGCCTCTTTCCACTCCTGCCATTTATGAAGAGACAATAGATGAAGTCAAGGTCTATTATATTCACTAACTCCATGGTTATTTGTGCATCTTAGCTGTTTGTTTTTATGTTTTCATGGCTTTATTCTTCATACAGTGTTAAAAATTCATATCACCAAAATGCTTCCACTCACCCCCAGTAATGAATCTTTCAATCCCGTTAGCTGTATCCATTTAATTTCCAATTCAGTTATGTTTAGATTGAGATACAATATAGGATATTATGTCCTCAATGTTTTAAGTGTCTCCTCCTGATCTGGATTCCATATCAGTAGGTTGTCCCACAATGTAAGTTTTACATAACAACATAATTGATTTTTACAGTGAGCCGGAAAGACTATAACCAGCCGGGTATGACAGTCCTGAAGCTGAAATTGATTATAAAGTGGAATATACAGTTAAAATAAGAAGTCCAAGTACTTAAGACTGAGATTAAACCAAGATTCCTAAACCCTAGAACTAACCAAGAGACCAAACAAACTTGGGACCATCCAAGTTAGAACTTTAAAGACTCAGACTAACCAGGAGGCAATACCCTAAAAACTAGGATTAGCCAAGAGTTACAGCCTTAAAGACTAGAACTAACTGAAAGTGTGTGTTCCTTAAAAGCTAGGACTAGTCAAGCATTAGAGGCTTAAAGACTGCAGCTAACCAAGAGATAGAGCTTTAAAACAAGGACATCACAATCACTTTCACCAGTCCTCAGTCTTTTGTGTATGTCACTCAAGTAATCAGTTGTCAGTTGACTTTGAAGAGGAATTTGAGGTTTAAAGAGGAATGGCACCATTTCTCCATTTTCCAGTCTCTCATTCCTGTAGACCACTAAAGACTAACCATGAATCAGAGTCCTAAAGACTATGACTCACCAAGATTAAGAGACTTTGAGTATGCAAGCAAGAGTTATAGCCCTAATATGGGACAAAATAGTTATAGCCATAAATAATAAGAGTAACCAATACTTAAAGCCAATGAAGATTGGGCTTTAGTACTGGGACTAACCAAGCGTTACAGTCCTAAAGACTGGGACTAAGCAAGAGTTATAACTTTATATAGTGGATCTAAGAAAAATTAATAGACCCTAAGCCTGGACTAATCAAGGGTTTTAACAATAAATATTTAACCCTAAAAATACTCAGACTAAGCAGGAGACACAGGCCTAAAGACTGGCACTATCCAACATTTAAAACTCTAAAGAGTGGAACTAACCAAGAGTTAAAGCCATGCATGATGGGACTAATCAACTAACCAAGAGAATTAAAACCATAAAGGCTACAGTTAAGCTAGCCCTAACTAAAAATTAGACAATGATATAAGTAGCTCAATATCATGATGATCAAATAAGGTTAATTCATTGTTAGGGCTTATATAGGAGACATGACTTTTGGGACATAACTTTTAGCATGCTATTGCTACATGGCAGGATATGATCACGCAATATTAGTTGCATTACAGGTTAAAGATTCACCTTAAAAAGGAACAGCACTCTCTTCCACCTGGCCTCTTGTCACTTCAGTAACCTTGCTTTCACACTTCCCCTCCCTTGTCATTTGACTGACCAACCATAAAAGTTGCATGTTCAGATCATAGAGAAACAGCACCACCACTTCCACGTGGTCCTGGTCTCTTATTTAACATTGGTGGAGTAACATTGCCTTGCTGCTCCTGGTCTCTCTGTGTCCCACAGCGGCGCCCACTGTCCTCCAGTGAATACGAGTACGATTGCAACACAGCAGCGACTCTGAGGGACTCACACCTGGGCATCGAGCGTAAGTGCTCCAGCATGACAGTTAGTTCCACCTCCAGCCTGGAGGCTGAGGCCGACTTCAGCATGTTCATGGAGCTTCCCGGAGGAGTGGAGGAGTCTTCCAGGAGCATGGCCGAGCACGGAGTGGCAGAGGACTTCAGCATCAACCGTATCACGGGATCTCATGATGGCCTGCTCGTGAAGGAGAGAGTACACGAAGAACGCATCCACCTTGAAGTGGAACCTGTAAGGAACCATTTCCCCTGCTCTGGTTCCAGACACCAAGCCATGGATCTACAGAACCCACAAATATGTGTTTCATCCTTTTTTTGGACCTTCTTTTTTGTTGTGTTTGGACATTTTCTTTCAGAGACCATCATTGATTTTTAATTTATCATTTCAGGTTTTGAGAATGTTCAGTTTTTTATGTTTTTGTGTTGTGGTTCACTTCATATTTTGCCATTTTATATTTAATTTCTATCTTTTTTGCTCATGTTTTGATTCTGATCAATCTGATATTATTTCCTGGTTCATTGTTCATCCCGTTCCTGTTCATTTTCATCCATTTTTATCCAGCACCTACACACCATTCAGCCTTAAATCCATGCCTAAAATAATGTTAGCCACCATTTACAATTTGCCAAAAAATGAAAATCTTTCATAAAACAATGCTAAATATGACTAAAAAACAAAAAAAAAACACAACAGGCATTGCCTCACTGTGATAAAACAATGTGTTACTCTTCTAGAGCACATTAAGTTTGTTGGCTAAATCTTTGCTAAACCAACATCACAGTTTTTTAGAGTATCAACCAAACAGGAGGAAAATTATGCTAAAGTTACTCAAATTTGAAAATGTTGCTAAGTCACTGCAGAAAACAGCTAGCTAGCTAGCTAGCTTACCTCAGGAAAAGTGTGCCATGCTACTCGTCTTTGGTGCCACTTTCTGTAATCGGCACGAGGGAACATGTTTGTGGTGAGAATCTGTTTTGGTTGGTGTCTCTTGAAATGTAACTGTGTTGTCAGATTTGGTTTTGTAGGTTTTTTATTTTTTCCGATTTAGTTTTGCGTTGTGGTATTTTTATACCATTCTGCTGTGATTGCAGCCACATGAACATTACTCTTCATTATTAAACAGTAATGAAAGTAAGTGCTTGTGTTCATAAAGTAATACATGTGTGAATTTGTTTCCTTTTAGCCACCTGTGGCCAAGAAAGACCCGAATGCAGTGAGTGTGGCACATATGTTGAGAAAAGGAGAATCCAGAGTGGAACCTCAATCCAATGGTTCTGGGGTTCCTCAAGGCATTACAGACATCCCAGATCAGGTAAGAGATGAGCTGTAGTGTATTTCCTCTTGCCTCCTGTGAAAAATGACTACTGTTTTGATCATTATAAAATTCCTCACTATCAAATCATAGCACGTTACTGGTCCGGAAAAATATAAAGAAAGATATAGAGAATATTCCAGACTTATTGAAGCCATGGGTAAAATGTATTCTATACAGTATATGATCATTTTAACATTTTTAAGAGTCGACTTAAAACATGTCTTCAATCGCAACACTTTCCTACCAGAGGTCGTTTTTAATACAGCATATCTTAGAATGCTGTATATAATGGTAATAAACATTGAAACATTAGACTTAATGATGAATTATTTTCACTCAATTAACAAAAAAAGGATTTTCTCAGAAGAAAAAAAAAACAAGTGGCAAAATTATTGGCACACCTATGGAATAATGAAAATTTATATATTTTTATAAATGCATAATTTATGATGTTTTTTTTATTATTAAAGATATATGAAAATTGGAATTAATATTATGAATATTTAAAAATGAATATAAAAATATATATTACAAAAAGGTATAAAATAATATTAAATAATTATAAATGAAATTATGAATAGTTAAAATCAATATAGTTTCAGTATCCAGAGACTCTATTGTTGCCTTTGACCAAATCAGAAATTTCGGTTGAAAACCATTAAGTGTTAGGTGCTGATACTTTCGAAACTATTTTCCAGAAAAAATACTGTGTTAAAATATAATTATATACTCTAACTGTAAGTTTAAGCTCAAAATATCCCATTTTCCCATTTTCATAAGTGGTGCTGATAATTCAGAATATTGCTTCATCTTCTTGCTCTTGAGTTTAGAAATTTGTTCTGCTGGATGGCGATGTTAGAATTAGCAGAGTGTCAGACAATCAGAAAATCGGCAGGAAATTAATGAGATAAAAGAAGGAAGACGATTCATTAATCTCCAGAGGCTGTGCGGGTATGTGTGTGTGTGTGTAAGATAGAGAGAGCACTGCCTGTGTGTGTACCCCCACAGGTGTCTTATTAAAATTTAATCACAGCATTCCGCCGTGCCATTCATCTCACTCACCTGATGAGCTGAGACGATTATTTTTAGAGCTTGTCTTTAAAGTTGGCTTCAGGGAATATTTGGGTGTCCTTAAGAACAGTGAGGAGGCTGTGTGAAAAAAAAAGTGTGTGCTGTCCTAATGTGGACAATGCATGTGTACCAGCAGCCTGTGCAGGAGGTGGGTGGCGATGATGTTAACTGTGAGGAGACCGTAGTCTCCGACAATGACGTCATCCAGCCAAAGGAGGGAGATCCGGTACGTTCTGTCTCTCTCCAACAGAGTCCTGTGTAGTCTACTCATCTTGCATGTGATGCGCAAAACAAAAAAAGCTCGGCTCAGTACGTTC
Organism: Pangasianodon gigas; assembly: GCA_022758105.1. Lineage (NCBI taxonomy): Eukaryota > Metazoa > Chordata > Actinopteri > Siluriformes > Pangasiidae > Pangasianodon > Pangasianodon gigas. The sequence continues at coordinate 18,239,751 of CM040473.1, read as the reverse complement.
TCTGTTCGTTCGTTGTTCTTACGTCTGTGTTGGCTTTACCTTTGTATGTTCAGTGTACAGGTGCTTAACAAGACACAGTGCATCTCTTTTGCTTCAGTACTATTGCTTTCTTTTCTTGGAAGACCACAAATCTCATCTGTAACCACACACTTCCCTCTACTGGAAAACGTCCTGAACTACTGTCACTTTTTTTTTTTTTGCTAACGGAGATTCGATTCTGCCATCTGCTGTCTGGACACCGTCTTTGCACCTTCTGTTGCTTCTTTTAGTGTCACGGCTTCTGAACTATAGTGCTGTTTGGATTCTGATCTAACCATGAGTCTCCATTCACACACTCACACCCTCTGATTGTCTGTTGCAGATCCAGAAAGAGAGCAGCCTAAAGGAAGCGAAAGAGAACGGTTCTCCTGTGTGTGCACACAAATATATACACAGATATACTGAGATGTTAAAATTTTGTATTATGTTAAATGGGAAATGTTAAGTCTGATGTTCTGGGGCTTTTGATGTTTTCCAGCTTAAAACAAGCAGCATTGGGAAGGAATTTATCGTGTCTCCCATCAGCAATGAAAACGTCACTTCCACAACTACGACGCAAGTCACAAAGGTAAATATTTATAATTTAAAGTGAAGGAAAATGCAGTAGCAGTGTGACGGTTGGTCCCATTCGATCAATTATTGACTTATTTCTAGTGCCTAGAACAAGCTTTTTGGGTTTTTTTTTTCTTTTTTTTCCCAAAAATATCGAAAAATATCAATTCAATAGCATAACATTTTGCATTTCAATAAACTCAGAAGGTGACCAGGTTACTTAGGTAGTCTTTTTGACAAATGTGCAAAATATTTGCAATTTTTCACAAAGTAACTAATTAGTTAATTTCCTTGTGGCTTGATTTTGTGTGATTGAAGTTAAAGAAGGTCTAAATGTATAAATCCATGACATTCTCCTTTTGCAGACGGTTAAAGGGGGATACTCAGAGACAAGAATTGAGAAAAGGATCATTATCACAGGAGACGATGCTGTGGACCAACATCAGGTGAAACAAAATGAAGTGAAAGCTGAAAAAAAGTCAATGATAAGCAAACATTTTAGTATGATCTAGATATTTCAGTTCATTACCTCATTTAAGTCCCAGTTTGTTATTGTTGGCAAATTGCTGTAGTATAAGAGGAATAAAACACCTCAGGGTGTGCTGTTATTGGAAAATAATCAACTTCAGATTAGTAACAGTATCTCCGATTCATTTTTCTACAACAGCACGCTCCCAAGTGTTTTTTTTTCTTTACTCAGAAGCAGTGAAGTATTCATTAACAGAGCATGATGAATGTACGAATCACAGCTTTAAGGAGGTCGACTCTTTTCCAGGCTCTCGCGATGGCAATACAAGAGGCCAAACAGCAGCATCCCGACATGCTCGTGACGAAGGCCGTGGTGGTCAGAGAAACAAATGCTTCCTCCGAGGAGAAACACAGGACATCTGAGGTGAGCCGAACTCTCCGAGTCGATTCACTGATTCATTCTTTGATTCATCAAAGCTTAAACAGCAACACTTCCACACAGAATTAACTCCTAACTGATCAAATTGTAGCTTGTTACAGCACCAAAAATTCTTTATTAGTGTGTTATAAATCTGCAACTGTTTTTATAGACACATTAGTGCAAAAGTTTGTACCCCCTTTGCTTTTTTTGTTGGGAAAAATGCCTCTTTTTTCCACTTTTACCAAATGTATTTAATTTATTGCAGTTTTTCAGTTCAAACCCTGTTATAACAAGTTCCCAAGTCAGCAGTTATCTGGATTAGCAAACTCAGATTAATTTATTTCTTTATGCCTCAATATAGTTAGTAATAAAAACTCGACGAGAATCAGGAAAACAGCTCTCTCAAGCTACAGTAGAGCTAGACCCTGAAATATTGAGCAGACCCTGAAATATTGAGCAGACCCAAGAGCTATAAACGTATTTAAAACGTTCATTTATTGTGATGGGAAAAGGTAAACTAACCTTTCCTAATTCACTGTTAGGTTTTTCTTTTTGTTCGTCCGTGTAAATCTCCAGAACACATCACATTTCTGCAGCGCCTCAGCTCTGTGCTTTGGCTCATTTTGCGTCTTGTGGCTCTTTTTTAAGCTCGTATCTACAAAAATACACTGCAGCCTAAAAAGCATGCATGTCTGATTGACTTCCGGCAGGTGAGTCGATTCAGCGTCGAATCGCCTTCTCTCTGCACTATAGTTAGAAGAAAAAAACCTCGAAAGTGGACCGAAACCATGTGGCTCATGCGCTCTCGGACCTTTTTTGGTCCGTACTCAAGTGTGATTGCTGGCTTCTGAGGGGGAGAACACACCAGGGTTCTATTCAAACAGTCTAAACTCTGCACATGTGACAGCATAATTAAAGATTGCACTCAGTTCAAGTTTTAATGCTATGAGAGAACATTTCAGACTTTCTTGTTGCATTTTTTAACTTATTATATGCCTCTGTGTGTGTGTGTTTGTGTGTGTGTAGTCCTGATCACAGACAGACTCGTGAGATCAGAGTGAATAGAGGAGCGTCACCTTCAAGCCCACCTTCTACAGCCAGCTACGAGAAGCTAACCGTTGCTACTTAGCGATAACACCGACGATCCCTGCTTCCTGAACACGCACGGTCTGTGGCTCCTCCTCCCTCAGACTCTGGTGTCATAACCCCATCAATGCAATGCACTTCCTCCATATCAACCGTTTCGACCACTGCACACAGTGCTTCTCTGTCATTACTCTGTTCGCTATTTTACCCCTGAACTGTATAAATGTTGATAGCAATCTCCAGTTTAGCCTCTTAAACTGTGAATAGCAGCAACTCCGAAAACTCTGGGAAAAAAATTAATCGGAAAGTAACCCAGCATCCTTTTCGTGTGTGGCGTCGGCGTCGTCCGTTTCATGAGTTTACATCCAGATCCTCGCACTAAACTACCCATAATCCTTCATGTTTACTGTGGAATACATATTTTTCGTGAAGATACTTTCGGTTCCTCCTTCACGCATGACTTTAGAGGAGATTGGAGGTCGGACATCACCTGGAGTCGCGGTTCTGCTCTTTCTGCTTGCTGTCACTTATACGATGCTCATCTGCTGTCTTTTTAGCATTTTTTTTATATAATAGATGATCAAAAAGTGTTTGCTTGTTAATTACAACTGAGCGTATTTATCGATTATAAACATACATATGCATGATTAGCTGGTGTGGATGGCTAAAGAGTCCCATCTTTGATGTCCAACTAGCAGTATTTTCAGAGACGTCTGATAATAATATTAATCATGGACATAACGTTCGTAACGTCCACTCAGATTCCATATCGATTAATTATATATACGCATCATGCATTGGAAAAAAAGGTGTTTTTTTGTTTTGTTTTCATTGCAACTGCTTCTGGAGTACTTGGGCCCTGCTGTATCCTTACAACTCCTTTCTGAATAATAATAATAATTATAATTATAATTATTATTATAATAAGAGCTATATAAACCATATATATGGGTTACAACAGAATTTAGGAAAAAAGATTTTAATATAAATGTTGTATCTAAAAAATGTTCATGTGATGTTTTATTTTTATTTGAGAAAATGTATGAGTGCGATAAAAATGTATTTATATGAATTGTGAATGTGAGCTTTTGGGTTTTCTCACTGTATCACGGACTTCCTTCATAATGTAGTCACATACAGACAAAGCCTGGTTTCATAATGGAGAATTAGATGCTCTAATACTTAAACTTAAAATGTACTTTATTATACAATGAATTGGAATAATTATTAGACACGTCGTATGAAGATGGTCTCATGTGCATAATCCATCAAAAGTTTGGTGACATCTTGCTTCTTTGTTCAGAGTTTATTACGTAATGTTTGATCACTGACTCCAAATGTGTCTCAAAGCTGAAGAAGAGATATTTCGGGATAAAGGAGGTTACGCAAAGCTGGCTCACTCTTACCACTTCCTCACAAACTTGCCTGAATCTGCAAAGATTCAGCCATTACTTAGTTTTGCTCTTACAGCAGCTTGAGCTTACAGCTACACTACAAAATATGACATATTAGCAAGTTAAAATATCTTGAATATAGTGAAATTTATCCAGTGTTTCCTGCTATAAGATTATAATAAACCAAATATAAGAATAGAGATCATTTTTTCAAATTTTAAGCATTTATATTTAGAAAGAAAAAAAAATGATCTGCCAATAGATTAAGAAAATTTAAAGCCTAAAATGAGTAAAAATATCTAGAAATAGGTTTAATAATCTTATATTTGATTTCTGGTAATAGGAAATAGACATACTGTCTCGCAAAAAACACAAAAGAGCAAGAGATTCTTTTCTTACTCACCATTTTCCAGTTGAATGGTTTAAGTTTTGCCTTATTAAGACAAACAATTAAATACAGACACGTGACAAATTAAAGGAAAACCCTTCATCGTGTGAGAATTCGGATGGAGAACTGTTCTTCTAAAACTTGGTGTTCTGATGATGGTGGTCTCTCCACCACGATGGACGTCACCCTGAAATCTTCCATAGGTGTTCATCTGGGTTGGGATCTGGTCAGTGTGAAGGCCATAGCATACAATTTCCTTCATTTTCATCCTCATCAAACTATTCAGTGAGCCCTCGTGCCCTGTGGGTGGGGGCGGAGTCATCCTGGAAGAGACCACGCCCCCACCATCAGGATAGAAATGTTTCATCAGAGGATAAAAGTGATCAGGCTAAAGGATGTTGCAGTGATGCTTTGCTTTGCTTTGCGAGTGGACCCAAACCATGCCGGTGAATAAATAAATGCCCCCTCTCCCCCTCCCGACAAAATGCATATGAGAGCCACCATTTTTCCCCTTTAATTTGTCACCTATTTGTACATACTTAAATTAAAAAAATATGCATACAAAGTTTTTTTTTTTAATTACCAAATGTGTTTTAGGTCAATTTTTACACCGTATATTCCAAAGATGAAACAGATGTCCCAAAGTGTATTTCATTTTCCTCTTTTATTATAATTCAATGTTATTTTGACATACTTGGTGTCTCCAAACTTTTGATGGATAGAGTACAATCGCCTCCAAAATTAGCCTGTCTCTATGCATCGCTTATAACTACAGACTAGAAAAATCACCCAAAGTCATTCCCTAGAAACATCACGTAAAAACTGCAACACTCTGCAACTACACAATCTTGCATTTAAAAGCTTCATGCGTTCGCCTCCGTCTTTAGCCATGGCTTTGTCTGTTTCTCCCACAGTCTTCTGGGGGATGGGAAGTGTGTCAGATCTGCTGTTTGACTTGTTTTTTTTTTTATCTTGTAGTTTATTTTTTCAAAGTCTGTCATCACTGGAGTTCCTGAATAATGTTTAAAGACTATATGAAATGTTACCCGGCTTCCACAGAGTTGTGTTTAATACACTTTTTTTAAAGTTACGTTTGGTTTTTATTATGTTAGCTATTCACATGTGTTTGTGTTGAAGGGAGTGATGATCTGGTTGCATTTAAAAAAAAACATACAAAAAAAACATGCAAATGTATGATTTCTGCCAGTTTACTTAAAAGTAAAATTCAAACCTGCAGTCTGGTTCTGATATATAAATGCAATTGAGGTGTAATTTAATGTACGTTGAGTCTGTGGAGTGTCATTAATATTGGGTGCCTTACTGTCAGAGTCACTGCCACTTGAGGCAAAAGAAGAAAGTTTTTTCAGTTTTTCATCAGTGGAAATAATGGCTATATAGATGTAGAATGGAATATAGATGCACTGGAGTAAGGCAAAGTGCCTTGTATATACTTGCACAGAGAGATTCTCTGTTTTATTTTTGTCACAGGCCATAATGTGGGAAGTGCAATGCAGTTATATCTTCGGCATTTATAACACATTTATGTGCACTGCATAAAGGTTGTAAAGCAATGCTGGTGGATTTTTTTTTTTTTTTTGATGAAAGTTTTAAGTTAAATCTCATGAGGTAACATTTAAGTTTATAAAAAGTGCTTGACTGTTTTTGGATAAAAGCAAGAGCAGAGAAATTTTCAAAAATCAAAAGTTCAAAAGTTATTTAGATAGAGAGGATTTTAATTTTAACTTAACTACAACAGAAACCCTCTGTTGGTTCTACATAGAACCTTCAGGGATTCTTCCTGAGGTGAATACAGTACCACAGAACCTTAAGGACGCTATTGAGAGGACTGTAACTGTAAATGGTTCATTCCTATTTTATATGTAAGTTTAATCTAGAACCCTGAAGGTGTTCTTTGGTTTGTCTGTCTGGGGAAAGCCATAAAGGCTTTATATAGAACCTTAGAACAGCCGGTTTCCCTATCAGAAAGGGTTCTGAGTCCCTTTAGGATGCTCTGAGCCATAAACTCTCCAAAGAACCTTTGAAGAACCTCTTTTTTAAAAGTTTGTAGCACATTCATGAAGCTTCTGTGAAGTTCTCCATCATATTACCTTTTGGGATTAAATGTAGAACTCTGTCTAGAACTCTTCCTTTAAGAAGTGAAGAACCTTTAACTGTCCAAAAGAACCCTGTACTGTAACTGTATTGACTTCACATACAATCTGGTCGATTTGATTTAAATATATTATAAAGCATTCCGGTACAGCTTTATAAAAAGGGGTTCTCCAAGGGTTCTTTCGATAGTTAAGAATTCTTGGTTTTCCAAATGGGTTTTAATTTAATTTAAATCCTTATTAAAGGGGAAACTGTCATAGGATTCTACAGAGAACCTTCAGAGGTTCCATGTGAGGCATAAACCATAGAACCTTAAGGATGCTTTTTTTTAAATGAAGTTTGAGATGATTAAACTGTAAATATTTAATGTATAATATGTTATAAGATATTAGTTTGTCTTTGCTAGCACACTTAGAAAAAGTTTAATCTAGAACAATAAAATGTTCTTTGGTTTGTCCGTCTTGTAAAAGCCTTAAAGGTTTTATGTAGAAAGTTAAAACAGGGTTGCTCAATCAGAAAGGGTTCCAAGTCCCTTTAGGATGACCTGAACCATAAAATCTCCAAAGCACCCTTGAAGAAGCTCTTTGTTTAAGAGTGTAGCACATTTATGAGGTGTTGAGACCTCCTCTGTGGAGTTTTCCTCCGTCATGTTACCTTTTATAAGTTATTAGTTTATATTTACTACTGTAGACCACTTTAATCTAAGTTTAATCTAGAACCCCGTGCTGCTATTTGGTTTGTCACTCTGGGGAAAGCCTTTATGTAGAACCTTAAAACAGACAGTTTCTTATCAGCACGGTTCCCTGTCTGATAGCATCCCCTTAGGGCCATAAACTATACAAAGAACCCTTGAGGAACCATTTAGTATGTTCATGAAGCTTTGAGAAGTCACAAGTCTGTGACCTTTAATCTTACTTTTTGACATTAAATTTAGAACAAATAAATAAAAATATACCACATATAACATTTATATTACCTCACAAATCCATCAGCATTGCTTTCTAAATGAGTCATACAATGCTTATAAATGTGTTACGAAGCCTCATGTACCCTTCAAATAAAGCGTTAGTGATGCTATCGTATCTAGCATTTAGCCGAGTGGGCCTGTGTGAATATACAGCATATAAATAACAATAAGAATTAAACCTACGCTCCAAAGGAATCATTTTCCACTTCAGTACCTAATGATCTGTGCATGGCATGAAGCCTCTGCCTTCCTGAGACTCCCATCCTTCTCCTTCGCGTTCTCCGGTTCTTCATGGCCACCCCGTGCTTGATGGAGTGTTTCTGCTGTATGTGCATTCAGTCAATAAATTTCTAAATCCAATTCGATATTTATTTCCATTCAATTCTACTAAATTCAGTGTCTGACCAGTCATTTAAATTGTTGGACAGATTTTATATGGTCTAAATGACTCAGTATGAGTATCAGTGGCAGGGCATCTTCATGAAGTCTTCATTCACAACTCCATACCTTTTTGAGTGAACATTGATTTTTAAAAAATCATGTTGCTATTTGACAGATAACTTGATTGAAGTTCCATTGATTTGCTCGCCTTTCTAGATGTTGCGCAATCTTCCACAAAGCTTCCATGGCATTTTTATTTCACCTAGTGGTCAAAAATGAGAACTAAGCACTAACCCATTGGGGCAGGAAACATGCTGCCCCATGCTCAAGGGAGGAGCAGCGGACACGACAGGACGGGTAATGACAGGGTTGCCAGTGTTGAGGTTTTTAACACCAAATTGGGCTAGTTTAAAACTTCTCTGTGGTCGCCAAGACCTTATTTTATGTCAAATAATTGGAATACAATCCAATACATCCAATAGTGTGTCTATGATGTACAGAATCAATTCTATTCTATCCATTCTAATTCTAAAAAATATTATAGCAAACATTTTGAGTGGGAAAAGGGGATTATGGAATGGATAATATGCGTACATCAGAAATGTGTGCATAGTACGGTGATCTTATCCCCCTGCAAAGGCTGAGAAAAAAGAAAAATGTGTCTCTGTTTTCCAGCGCCTGAATTTTTTGGCTAGTGTCAGGTCTTTTGTGTGTTTTTTAAGATGTAACTGGAAATTTAGCTGAAACCTGGCAAACGCTGAAACCTGCTGTACAGAACACAGTTTGAACAAAAGTATGTTTAAAACCAGTCAGCTGCTAGGTATTCTGGATGACTGTATGTTGCCTATTACAGGGTTAGGTATTAGCCTATAGAATAAGTCGTGTGATAGCCTCTCGACTTCATTTTGTTTGAGGCTACATTCTTATTAATGTCCTGCCCCACCAAAATCTATGATCCTGAGCAGCTGCTGCTCAGTATGTAACCTCAAAGGCACCCAGGGTCAGGTTTTGGACAGACATGGACACACACACAGATTGCAAATCCCTTTTTAATTTAGACCAGTTCTTAATCTGTGTCCAAAAAACCCCACCCTTGGCATGCCATGATTCGGAGGAATAGTTCTCTCGCCACTAGATGGCAGCACTAAGCTTCCTGAACAAACCTCGGCCTGCAAAATCATTCCAGGGTCTGTCGGCACCACTCTCTCGATCTAAACATGCAACCAGATTCAATTCAAGAAAATTTCAGTTCAGAGATTCAGAGTCACTGCAGCTCGCCGGTTCATCATTCTGTCCTCTTTAGCCTGAGGGACGCACATGAGCCAAGCCCGGACCTAACAGATTGCTGCAGATCTGAATCTATTCAGCGTTAATTGAGAATCTCTATTTTGGGCGCTTCAATTAAGTCTTGGAAACAAGGCTACATATTGTGTCAGTGCTTAGTTTCCTGAGGCCCTGAGCAAAATAAAGTTCAAGGCCCTTACTTGTAAGGTGACAGCCTGGGAAAACCCTTCCTGTTGTGAAATTTTGACATTTTTTACTTTATACAGTATATTCCAGAACTGAAACATGTTTCTCTGTTGCATGTATGTCAACCACAAGTAATGCTGGTAAGGAATAAAACACTTCGGTGGCTCTGCTGTTATAGGAAAATAATTAATGACTGTGTTGTGAAGTGGCATGACACGAACAGCACATTTTGAAAAGTTTTCTTCCTCTGATACCACAGCGATCTGCCAATCATTAGATCTGCCAATTACTGTATGACCGACAAGTCAAATTTTTTTAATCCGCTTATAGTTTCGTTCTGAAACAAGTTCCTGTGATCACTTATGTTATAGCAGCTATAAAAAGTTATTTCCTCACAAGCCTTTTTCTTGAATTTAATAAGAGAGAAAAAAAAAAAACCAGCTGTCATGTTACTGAGAAACCGGAAACGTCGGAATGTCCTGAAGACTTTCCTGTAGAGGAAAACTGACTGACTGAAACTGGAGACTCATTCCATAAATGTTAAATAAAAGGTTCCTCACAGAAGATTTCACCATATGAACAAGCTGTTTTAATAAAATCGATTTAGCTTTAGATTATTGTGGCACATCCACCATAAAATCCCTGTGAATCGCTACCTAATCAGACAAACAAGACACTTTGTTTTTGATATTCTATCAAAAATACATTTGATAGCATCTTCTTGTCTAATCAGTAGTGGTGTACGAGCAACGTTCTAACAACATTGTAAAAGCATCACCTTTCCAGAACATTTCCTGAATGTTACTTTTCTAACATAATCGTCACCTTTTTACAACTTAGACAAAAATGAGTACCTTCCTGAAAATCCTGAAGATATCCTCCATTAGCTCTGTGCAAGCTGCCTGATCAACAGCTAGCCCCTTTCTCATAATAATAATAATAGGAAGAAGAATAAAGGTCAATCTGAGTGCGTTCTCTCTCTGTGCACTTTTTTTCCCTCCTGCTTTCAAAGACATTCTTAGGTTCACCTTGTCCTACTTCGTCAGATCCTGCACCTACAGCTCAGTAACTATTTCATTTCTGTTTCAGATATGGATCTCCGAGCATGGAAGGAAGGAGAAACCCCTGTGATGTGTGTGTGGCCAATCAGATATGAAGGAGAACGGGAGGTTAGGGGTTGGCTCAGGATAAAAATAGAAGCGGCATCGCCTTGGTACAAATCGATGCCAATCAGCAGTGTAATCTGTGGCCGTTGACCACATCTGTTGCCTGGCACCCATGTTCTGTAGGGGTTTATGCGCTATTCATTAGCACTCTCTATCCGTCACTCCAGCTCCTGTTTCCCTGAGGAAAGTGGGTGAAGCATGCAGGGGCAGCGACGTGGACGTTTACCCCTCGCGCATGAACTCCAGAAGAACTCAAGGCAGTAGCTCTGATTTGGTGTGTATGGAATTGATTAGTTTCACATAGCTGTCATGGATCTGGGAAAATTGCCATGGCACTTGACCTCTAGGGAAGAGACGACTTCTCCCTGATTGGAATTTTTCATAGCAGTCTGGGTAAAGTGTTTGTCAAGAGGGATTTCACAGAGATCTATCCAAGAAAGGAAAAGATAAAGACCACTGAAATGGCCGCTAGCTGTTGGACTCCAAAAAAAAATCATTAACCCTTTCATGCATAGTGTGCACATAACATCAATTTAAGGTTTCAATGAATGCCTTAGCTTTAAAAAAAAAAAAGTTTTTTCTTTTCTTTTTTTTTATTGAAAGTATAACTTTTAACTTTGAAATCAGCCGTATCCTGCAACAGTGCCAAACTACCTAAATTTGATGAAGAATATTTAATTCTAAGTAACATTAAATATTTTAGACCTGAATGTTAACCTTTTGTTTATAAAGACACTGGAAGAATTTATTTTTAATTCAGGTATAACGTTTTATCCTTTTTTAATTCTTTTTGTACACCTGGACAATCCAGTTACTTTAATATGTGAAGTCAAAATTCATGACTTTTTGAGTTTTTTGAGTAGCCATCTAAAAACTTTGGATATGTTTTAAAATAATAAAATCGAACCCTTATCCAACAATTATCCATTCATCCATAACATCCTTCTAATTAGCATTTTTTTTTTTAGGAAATTTTTTTAAGTTTTAGGAAAGTATGTGTTTGTCTTCTCTGTAGTTATTGTGGTTTATGGGTTTCAAATGAAATTGATATGTATATGAAAATGACACATAAGTTGACATAAAAATCTGAAACAAACTTTTCAGTAATATATGACATGACATGACTGTAAAGTGGGCGGAGCTTCTAGCCTTCATTAATGTTAAGTTTGAGATAATGTGATGTACAAATACAGTACATTTAACCCATTTTTGTTGAGCTTTGATATTTTTTATTGCTACAGTTTAAGAGATTTGTTATGCAGATGCAGTTTAGCCAAAAATCAGAAAAATGAACATGTTGTTTCTACCTGTCAGGCTTTGCCTTAAGTGCTCTATCATCAGAGAGAAAACTCACCGTAGGAGCTGTGTAGAAATTATGAACATGATGAATAGAGCTTCTAGGGTGCCATTTTTTTGCAGCAACCATGGGCCACATTTGAGCAGGCACATAATTCTGGCCAGTGCCTTATACAAATAAATCTTCTCTATCAGTTTTATGATGCTGCTCGTGAGTAATAGCAGAGTAGGGGCCACGACGGCAAAAGAAACGAAGATTTAATTATCTGTAATCAACCTCGGGCCACGTCGTTTCTGAGTTTCCCATCATCCTCTGCCTCCATTTCATTCGTATACAGGCAGAAATGACTCTACAGAGACGTATATATTTTTTTCGAGTTCATGTTATAGCTTTATTTTGACTCGCACACACTTTTCAGAGCATGTAAAATTAATGTGCAATGGATGTAGCCTGGAATATCATAAAATATCCTTCATTAACTGTGTGTTTGCAGTTCCAGTAGGACAGAAAGACAATGGATGCTGGACAACAAGGACGGCATTGACCTTGGAGGTTGATAAATAGTGCCGTGCTTTAGAAATCAATGATAATAAGGCCAGAGTGTCAGCTATTGCAGCATGGAGAAAGTCACTATAGACTTGTAGTGGGTTGTAATGTGGCACACTGTTTCCTGGGTAATTGCAATATAATAGCATTAAAAAGATATATATGGTTGGATAAAAAGTAAAGCTTAATATAAACAAGTTTAAAAAATGATCGCGCTAGCCACACTGTAAATACTTGTTATTTTGAATTCTTAAATCTGATTGGTCAAAAAGTTTTGATTTATATGATGTGCGTGTTCTTATACGTTATCATTTCTATAGTAACAACGTACAAAAGGACTCGTAAGGTGGACACTCCACATTAAAAAGACATATAATATTTGATATAAGGATGAAGTTTCTGGTGAGCAGACGTGAATAGGGCACATTTATTAAATAACAGCAGTACATACACATACACACAAAAAAATCTCTACAGAACCTTTCAGTCCATAATTTTGACACATTAAATGGAATATTTGTTTTCCACCACAAAGATGTTTCCACATAATGGTAACATTTACTGTGGGATTTTTTTAGTGCTCTGTGGAATCAGTAAAAATGGTTAAACATCCATCAAAAGGTTTAAAAAAAAGTTACTCTATGGCATTGCTTTAAATAAGTGCATTAGTAGCAACCAATAAAAAAAAGAATATTTTACATTATACAGCAGTTAGTTCTGGTCCACTAATTTAATTGGCTGAACGATGTTCCAAGAGTGCTTATATTTATACTGGCCATATTGTGTCCGAAATGTCACTTACTCCATACTAATGGAGTAACTAACTCTATCTTGTTTATAGAACTGTTGTGTAAAAGCAATATCGCACTCGCAATCGTGCGGTTATATTGAATATCAGAATGGCTGTGATTAGCTACAGCACTCACCCTGCGAGCTCGTGCCTACGACGAATCACAGCCATGCCGATATTCAGTATAACCACACTCGTGCTTGTGTGATACTCTTTAAACGTGCTTCAAGATGCTTCTGGTTCTATAACGGTGAGTGCAGATAGTCATTTTAAGTTAGCATGTTAGGTTTTCCGAGTTTAGGGTTCCGAGCATGTTAGGAGTTTCTTAGCAAGATTTCCTCTCAAATGTCAAAATGATCTGGAAAAGCCTGATTAAAAAAAAAAAACAAAGCAACTCACTATGAAAAAAAAAAAAAAGCACGACGGAGGTAGCTAGCTAGCCAGGTGAACACTCTTAGAAAAAAAAGGACTAAGTTTTTTCTGATAGAGATCTTTTTTTTTTTTTTTTTTTTTGATAGAAAGTTTTTAGATGCAACTTTTTGTAAGACATTTGTAAGACTTTTTCTAAAAAATGTTGTAAAACCTCCATTTTTATTAACTCTTTTACCTACATTTTAAGGCTAAGGAGTCTTTGTAGATTTTGTCATAGTGTCATTTTTTTTAAACATAGTTTAGAATAGACATGTAAGTAATATCAAATAAAAAGGTATTAAAATGGAGGATGGTAAAGATTTCCTTGCTTTGAGCCCCGTCTATTGCTCTTAGAATCGATTTTGCTCTGATCGTGTGGATTTTGAACCCGAAGTCATGTCGCATTTCTGGCAAACCTCAAGCAAGATTGGACCGTGTAGCTCTTTCAGTCAGTATTCAGTAACTCCTGTCAAAAAAACAAAACAAAACATTGCCACCTTTTCATTTTACGTTTTCAGATATCGCTCTGTTTGAGCTGCTGCTGCAGTGATTGATTATTGACCTGAACCCGAAGGCTAATCAATACTGCGAAATGTCAGGTGGCTAATGTCAGGTGGCTACAATTCAGCCTCTGAAATATTTCGTTAAAATGGTCAATAAATAATGGCCTTCCTGCTTTGATGGACAAGTCGAAGGACATTTTTTGTTTTCTTTTATTCAGACTGAGCGCTCCTCTATGTTAATGCTGGCCCAGCGGGGTCTCACACACACACATGCACACACACAAACACACAAAATGCTCTGGATTGTGTAAGCTAACTGTTGAAAAGCTTACACTAAAAACACAAGGAGCTTCTATTGTGCAGTTGCATCATGTCTCAGCTGTATTTCTTTCTCTCTTTTTGTGGTTCTAGCTTATTCAGTTCTTTTACCTGTGAAGGTAAAATGTCCTTCACAACAACCTATGTGCATATTCCAGACAAATAACTTAAAACATTAATAAAACTTTACCTTGAAACAATCATAAAAAAGCAATGACAGTATTTCAAATACTTCAAAAATATTAGTTTTACATGAATATGTGAATCTAATGCTTGAAACTTAATTTTCCATGTCTTGTCCATCATAAGTTTTAGTCCCACAACACTCACTCAACCATGTGAACTGAACACTTTCACCTCATGAAATATTTGGAATATTTCACAAGTCACATGTTCAACAGGACATTTCATCATCTGAATTTCTTGAAGATCATGGGAAGAAAAAATTCTGTCACTTTTTTTCCCCTTTATTTTCAATGATATTGTGATATTGACTGATGAGATCACTTTGAAAGTACAACCCTGTTACCCAAATTATATACTGAAAGTAAATAATTAGAATGTCCTTAATGTACTCATGCCATTAGCCTGGATGCTAATGAACCACATGTTGTGTATTTGCTAGTTCTGTGCTATAAAACTCAACTCTGTTAGGTTCAACCCTTTGCAGCCTGTCACTAAAGAAACCTTGTAAAAAAAAAATGAGATGCCTGAGATGAATGGTTAAACACATTTTCTTAGACTCAGTGTTGAAAAATAATAAAACAAAATCAACTTTTTTATGAGTTACAAAGGCTACAAAAGCACCCAGTAGTCCTAGAGATGAATCTATAATGCCGTAACGCTGGAAGGAGTAATCAACCCTGCACCAGCAATGGACTGGAGTCTCATCCAGGTTGTATTCCCGCCTCACACCCAGTGTTCTGGGGATAGGCTCAGGATCCACCGGCACCCTGATCAGGATAAAGCGCTTACTGAAAGTGTGTGAGTGAGTCATCAACCACCATGACTGCATTGTCTCAAGTTGATAAGTAATTGTATGGTTGATGAAATGCATGCAAATTTGCATTTCCTGAAAGAAATACACTATATGGCCAAAAGTATATGGACGCCTGACCATCAAACCCATATGTGGTTCTTCCCCAAACTGTTAGCACAAACTTGGAAGCACGCAATTATATAGAATGTCTTTGTATGCTGTAACATAACCTCTTAGTTTCCCTCACTGGAACTAAGAGGGCCAAACCCGTCCCAGCATGACAATGCCCCTGTGCACAAAGCGAGCTCCATGAAGACATGACGTGTTGAGGTTGGAGTGGAAGAACTCGAGTGTCCTGCACAGAGCCCTGACCTCAACCCCACTGAACACCTTTGGGATGAACTGGAACACCGACTGCACCCCAGACCTCCTCATCCAACATCAGTGCCTGATTTCACTAATGCTCTTGTAGCTGAATGATCACAAATCCCCACAGCCACACTCCAGAATCTAGTGGAAAGCCTTCTCAGAAGAATTTTCTAAAAGAAACTGATGTGTATATGACAGGTAGTGACAGGCAAATTGAAATATAAATCAGGAAACAAGCTTTTCAGGTATATACTGTATGATGTGATATGATTGTGAAATGGCCGGAGCTTAAGCCTTATTCAAAGTTGCTACGTTTCTGACCACAGCCGTGAAATAGACATATGACTACTGAGACTGGACATTTTTATTACAACAGTTTGGACATTATAGATGAAATTTATCCAAAAATGACTGACATGAACAAAATCGTCATTTCTACATGTAGTGTCTTGCCCTTAGACCTAACATGCTCTTGAGGTTTGACTCAGAAATATATTATTTTCCTCCATCAGTAAAACTCCTAGTGGTTTGTGCTACTCTTGAAATAACTTCATCTCAATGAAGCCGGATTGAAAGCTTGACTTCTGTTCCCCTTTCAGATCACTTCAAATTCACAGACTAACCTCATTTTCTCTACACTGTAAACATTTCCCTTTGCCTCTAGAGGAATTTTGTGCTGCCACCAGAAAGCTAAATTTCTCACAGTAAAACCTAATATCTGTGTACTTTTCCACGTACCTGCACTTTCCCACTTGGGCATTATTATGATATAATCAGCCGAGTTCATAATCTGTCCAGTGCTGTAATTCAGGCCTACAGAAACAGCATTTATTCCTATCACAGGGGGTTACAAAGCAGCCGAAATTATGTTTTTGCCTTTTGGTATTGTAATTTTGCTTAATCAGATTTGGAGAAAAAAAGGGCTGGAATATGTAGAGCTGAGTGCAAAAGTTTATGCGCCCTAACAAATGCAGAAATGCTAAAGCCTAAACAACATTTAATGTGTTTTGTTTTTACAGACATCATAGTAACAAAAATGATAACATCTTAGCATATTAATACTGAAACTACTGTACTGTACTTTTATTTTATTTCTATATAATATTATATTTTTGTCTGAAAAGTGTCTCTTGTGTAATCTGCTGCTTTCTTTACTGCCATACAAACATTTTTCTGTAACATTTAATTTTGTGCTGGAAAACTAATGTTTGAAAATCTTAAATGTTTTTGTCATAAAATAAAAATTTATAACAAAGTTTGTACTAAAAAAATTAGGGTGCTTTGACTTTTGCACTGTATAGTTACATATTTAAGTCATTTTCCTCTTTCTGTCTCTACTGTTCTTTATTTGATCTTTATTTATTAGATTTATTTATTTCTTTATTTAGTAAGTTATTTACTATCGTATCGTTGGTATTTCTTCTCAGTTGTGCCTTTTTGTTTTTTTGAATTTCTTTTCCACTAAACACTTTAATATCTTTTTATATCTTTCTCCAGTTCCCTCAACCATCAGTAGAGCTGTTTTCCTGATTTGCCTTGTAATTGCCTGAAAGTTTGAGTCTGTTTGAAGTTTTCATGCTTTAAAATACAGCTTAAAGTGAACATGTGTTGAACAAGTTATATATGTAGAGTTCAATTAAATTCATACTAAATACTAAACCTGCTGATTTAGACTTTGTTGCTTTAATGCTTAAATTGTTGTGCCAGGTTTTCAGTCAGAAAACACCATTAAATGAAGACTTTTTTTGTAGATAAACTGTGAAATAGAGATACATTTTTACTCATCCGAAACTGATGTTGTAAATAATAAGCTTTGTGATATTCCATCAAAAAAAAAAAGAAATAAATAACATCTCAATGTGGAAGTGTTGCTGAAACCGCTCAGCATCAGGCATTTCTGAATAAAACCCTGCCTGAGTAGATCACAATTATAAATCAGGGAAAAAAATCTAGAAGTGTGTCCTCCTTGAGCTTGTCCGCACATCTACATTAATTTCCCATTAATATTTAGGCGCCCCCCTTATCAACAAGGTCACCTCACGAAGGCAGGATGCTGTCTAAACATTTGGATTGCCAGGAAGCCCATCCAAAATGTGATTGAAAGTTTCCTCCCATCTCTGCTTTTCTATTTATTTTTTTTAATATTCTAAGAACACTGGCAATTTCAGCCTGATTGGCTTTATCATACACTGCGGCAATGCTATTTGGAAGCCCTCGAAATCAATTATTTATTCGCTTGTTATGTGTGACAGCACATTGTGCCTAATGATGACTCTGTCTCTCTTGTTATGGAGGCGTTTCAATAGCAGCCTGACAACAAAGACGTCTGAGGGACCGAAAGCCTTAGTTACTCCGAATGGCTTCATATTCTGAACACAAAGGCACTGAACACCGTACAGACGATAACAAAGTCACTGTGTCTCTGCAGGAATGTTTTCAGATGGGAAAATGATTTTTTACTTTTGATGCAATAGCTATTAATCTACGTCAAGGGATTTAAAAAGCAGAGAATGGCTACTTATAGTGATGTACTGATGGTGATATTAGACAGAGTATTGACCATTTGCAGACTAAACTGTAGCTGAATCAATATTTCAGAGCTTAAACTATTCTTTGACTAGAATAAGGGTTGAATAGGCAAGTCCTCAATATTATTTAGTGTTCAGTCACAGTTACTAAGGAAATGAGGTAAATGTGTTTTATCAAATGTTGCATAACCTTACTTAGACATAAATTAAGCCAGAATTTTACACATTTATCATGTTTCTGTATCATTCAGTTTGGTTTGTCATCATAATAGTGATTAAGTACGGAATAAACAACTCCGTATCAGGCTGTTATAGGAAAATAATCAATGACAAAGTGCTGTGATGAAGTGAGGTTACTGTTTCTACACCAGAGTTGATTATTTTCCAATAACAGCACACCCTGAACCTCTTATACCACTTCAACAATTGCAAATTTTTGTTTATTAAAGAATCATGACATACATTTGATCCATTTATAGTTACATTTAATGTTGTGGGATGCCAGCTTATTAAAATGAATAATAATAATAATAACAACATCAGATGATAAATGGTATAATTCTTTGCACAGGTTTATGTTAGTTCATAAAAGGCTTATACAGAAGTGAACAAGTCATGAAGTCCTGTGAACATTATCCATAAGTAAAGCGTTAAACATTATTTTTTAAAATAATGAACCAAGTAATTAAAAATGAACAATATATTTATCCAGTATTTATGGTTAATTGGCAACAACAAATATAAAAAGTATGTTTTAAGTCATGTAAATTTGATAAATTGCATTATGTTATAGGTAGCAATCACAGTAAGATCCCATATGACTGTTTTAATTCACATGTGTGCAGTTAGTACACATCGTGACAAAGTTACTAGCAAGACAATAATATTTGCTTGCAAAGGAAATGAAGGAACAAAATTTAACTATGGTTTGTTGCTTAATAGCTGTGGCACGTTCACATCTCAAAGCACAATGTAGAAGATTAAAACTGAAATTTACCACATGTATATGTGTATTTAAGTATAATGCTGATTAAAAGTGTTGAAATTGTTCAGAACACAATATGAATGTAGTTTAAAAGCGTAGAGATGTGAGCATGGTCCTGATGACATGGTAAATGTAAATAAAATGTACATTTCCAGAGGCTTAATGGCATCAGATGTGTGAAAATGTGGCAAATGTAAAAACATTGATATGAAGTCATTATCTGAAGAAGCGTCCTAATTATTATAATTGAACTGTTTTTATTTTATCTTTAAATGGCAGAAATTAGCTTCTACAAATTTAATACTTGCCCTTCATTCCTATTCATTTACACCTGACTGGCGTTCAGTTGATTATTAAGATCTAGTAACATGCTAATTTAATTTATGTGCATTTCATTAACATGGGAACAAACATTAATACACAATTAACACAAGAGCTCATTTTTAACATTACTGAGATTTTATTAATGCTGAGGGTTATGTTTTGTTCATGTTCACTAAAATAATGCTAGTTAGTGTAAAATGTTACTTTGAAAAAGGCCATGTTTTCAATTAAAAACCTAACTGCTGCACTTCACTTCTGCGTCTTTCCAAGATCTCAGTAAGTTAGAGGTCAGTTCAGTCCACACTTTTAGAGTTACAGTTCATTTACTCACTGCAAAATTACCTCTCATCAATTATGGAATATTACTTGTCCAATTGCACATTGTAGAAAGGCTAGAATGGCAGTTCATCTAGTTAAATTGTGAAAAAGGCTAGCAATTTACATTTTGTGACCTTTGATTGATGCAGTTAAAGACTTCATTATTATCTTTTATTGGTAATATATCTCACTGTCTGCAGGAATGAACTTTAAAGGAATGAGTGAAAGGTTTTGCACTATTTCAGGTATGACTGTAGAAAAAATACAGTTCTGAACAGTTCTACCTGAACAATGCTAACGTACAGCATTATGGAAATAGTGAGCATTTTTGTGTAGTTAGTATTTGAGGGATTAATAAACAAGCTGAAACTTACTGGGGAACTTTTAGACATTACTCCTGATGGGGCTGCTTTTAACTTTGGAACCGTGCACAGACATTTTTTATTTGACGTTTATTTAAATGCTAATGAGATATGCAATAAATTAGCATAGATTAAATGCTTAAATATTAGTAATCATCTGAACTCATGACTCCAACTGTAATCCAATTTCTAGGGTTATTTTTTTGGAAAAGGGAAACCCTGGGATAATCTTTTAAGGAGGGATGAAATAAAGAACCCTATAGGTTGCTGTGGATGTTTGTTGAAATGGTTTAGGATGGTCAGAGTTCCAAAGGGTTCTTTGGATAGTTAATAGCATCGTGCAGGGCCCGCTTGTCCGAGAGGACAATATATGGGGTGGAGTGGAACCAAGTGTGGAGACGGACTGCAAAATGACTACGAGCAGGACACGAACCAGGTAGGTTTTGTGCGCCGATCTGTGGTGCTGGCCGCTCAACTACCTCTGGGGGAGGGAAGGGGTATGAGGGTAATAGTGCTTATGAGATACTGTGTAGTGCTTATGTGATAGGGAGGGCACCAAACGGCTCAGCGTGAAAACGGGCACCTTGATCGGGGCGCGAACCAGGCAGGTTGTGTACACCAAGCCGCTAAGCTAACTCCTGGGGTAATAGGAGTGAGTGTTGTAGTGCTTGTGTAGTACTGTCAGGGGTAATAAAAAATAACACAAAAAGGCCCTGTCGTTTGGCCGAACTTGAAAGAAATAAATCTTTAATATTTAATATATCCAGCCCTGAACCTTGGTACTCGCTTTCCTCAACATAAACCTCCATACTCGCTTTCTTCAACATAAACCTCAATACTTGCTTTCCTCAACATAAACCTCAATACCCGCTTGTCAGAGCGGCGCACTGCCATTATGCTAGCCGGCACAGAACTGTGTCCGGGCGCGCAGTGAGGCGCTCTGAGGGCTTATGTAGAGGCGTGGCCAGGTGCTGCACGTTTCCGCTGATTACCTGCACGAGAGCGCCGAGGTATAAAAGCCCATGCAGGTGGCCGCGGATTTGCCTGAGAAGATACTCGCCGCGTTGCAATAACAGATTTTTATTCTATCTATATAAACCTTACAAAATAACAGATTTTTTTTCTATCTATATAAACCTTACAAAATAAAACAAACTAAAAGTTTATCTCCGTTAAATAGGCGGGACAATGAGAGAACCCTGTAGAGTGCTATAGATCTTTTTTTCATGGTTGGGTCCCAAATAGTCCTTGTGTGGTTAATGTTTGTAGCTTACAAGCTAACAGCAAAGTGAAAGCTTCAGTAAATAGTTGAATGTTGGGCAAGAAACAATAGATGTTGATTAGCACTAAAAAGATTTTGAGTGATCAGTTAGTTAATACACGCCTTGTGATATGTTTCTCCACCTGTATGCTGCTAAATTTAAATTTTTTTTTTAAATATCTGTTTCTGTGAAAGTTGAACACTGTCACTAAAGGATTTTTCCACACCACTATCTTTGTTATTCCACAAAAGTAATACTAAAACATTTTAACAAAAAAAAAAAAAAAAAAAAATCACAGAGAATTGCTATTCTAATAAATGTGACTTAAATACAAGCGACAAACCTTTCATCTTTGATCCTGATCTGATGTTTAAATGCAATTAAGTGAAAGGGAAAATGAAATCAAGTGGAATAGTGTCTTTGATGCTCGTGCTGTGATCAGATTCTCAGCAGTGGATGTGGGCATCAAATAACACTCCAGTGCACTGAAATAGCTCTTATTAAGCTGTGTTTTCTAACCTTCCTGATGGGAATGTCGATATACAGACAAATGGGATTCTCCTTCCTTTGGGAATCTATGAGCATCACTTAAAACAAGTTTCCTGGGCAGAGGGGGCGGGGCCATGTAGAATGACAGGGCATATAATGGAGGTACATCTCTTAAGCGTTTGTCTTGATTATGTTAATAATATTTATTGACCTTTACTTTGGCAGTGTGCAGTTATGGAGTGTGTCTCGTTTCTGAAGAGTTTTGCGGTAGGACCAGACTGTTCTGACCTTAAAGATGTTTTGTAACTCATCTGAGGGAGTTTATCAGTATAATGTTTTTTTTTAATGACATTTTTACTCCTCACAATGGAGTGAATGCTTTTCTTTTTTACCCCACTGTTATTGGATTTTAAATTACACACTTTGCATGAAAAAAAACAATATCAGTTTTATACTGCAGTATTTAGTGACACAATAAAATTTAGTAGTAGCTAATATAAATGATCAGCCAGCAAGTCAAATTCTAGCTAATGACAAATATTGGTTATTTACATGATATTTTACTTCTGATTAATTCATCAGCAAACTACATATGTATCGCTGGTCATGCATACAGTCAGCAAACTTACACAGCTTGAATGATGTTTTCAGGCAAAATGACATAGTTGCCTATAACAGTTTCAGATTTAGAAGTAAGTTCTTTTTCACATGAAAGCATGACATTTACAATTTAAAAAATTGACTTTTTAATATTTACGTAGCAACTTTTTTATTTCCACATGAGTACATTTTAACTGGATACTTCCACTTTTAATTGAGCAACATTTTGATACATCTATACTTTCATGAAAATGATTTCACAGTACTTTTTCCACCCCTGCTTACTACTGATTCAAAAATAGCTACTGCTAAATAGCTTAATATACAATACATAATAATAGCATATTTTGCTTAAAAAAAAGAATGGTACCAAATTAACAAATGTGCAATAATGATTTATATAACATTATATTATTATTTAAAATGTCCCTGTCAGTAAATTGTTATTGTTCATGTCATGTCCAAATATGAATCATAGGATCAAGTAATGCTGTATAACTAATATTTTTCACACTGTTTGATATACATGTACATCCATTTTCAATTAAAAAATTATGCACTAAGCATTACTCGAGAGCAGCACACATTTACCCAAACCTAGCTTTGTCTAGTAATGTTGCAGATATTACTTGCTGTTACTACATATTTAATGATATATTACTCAGTCGTTACTGTGCTATAAAATAAAGTGCCGCCAAACGTTTTTTATTTTTAAAAAAATGGTCCAATAAAATATTGTGTGCTGGTTTTTATATGTTCTTCTCTGCTGCTCTATTATGACCTTTTCACCCTGCTCTAACGATGCTCTTGCCAATAATTAGGGTGCTCAATATACCAGAATGAAATAAATGACTCTTTCTGGTCTATGGAATAGTAACTAATAAGAAAGTAATGGTTGTCCTTGGGCAAAAACAATACAGTTGTGCTCCATGCTTCTCTCCTTTTTGACATTGTGTTGGAACAAATGGGCTCTATGTCTTAACATGCTGCCAGACATCTCCCTGTTGGCTCAACACAGAACTTTTTTCCATTTCTGTTTTCACAAAAGGGTTTCTGGGGGCTTGAATGTGAATTACGAAGGTTTTTATACCTTGTTTTTTTTTTGCAGCAGTGTCTTCAGTATTTCATGATGCATAAGTAAGTAAGCCAGACTCCCTTTAATATTGTATAAACTTCAAAAATTTAAAGACAGAATAGATTTTGGTGAGGTTATAAAATATTTGCAGCATTGTCACAGTGAACCTTTTTTTTTTTTCCAAGAGTACAAAGAGGCACCAAACTTAGCAGTCCTGCTCTCACAGGAGATGCAACCAGGGAAGCTGTCCCAGGCCTGGGCCAGGCCAGAATCCCAGGAGGGTTTAGTAGTCCAATGACGTACAGAATAAAACCATCTGAAATGTCTATTTGCTCAAACTATGATTGTCAAACACATAAGCCTATGCATTGTTTGCACCGTTTGAGAAGCTAATATTACCCCTATTTTGTGAAATGGTTTGCTCTGCTGCTTTTTTGCGGTTAGAGTTTCCACACCCACTGAAACTTTTCTTGCTAATTACACACATAATGTACTGTATGTAGAGGGTTTCTGGCGGTTATCAACTTTCATTCATGCAAGTTTGCTAAGATGTCACATAAGTCAGGTGCACAAAAAAGTAAAGAAAAAAATTGTAGAAGCAAGCAGCAAGTAAGGGGGCCAAGCAATTTTGGCCCCAATCCTTAGTGAAGGAGGAAGACCTGAAGCCATTGCAAACATCAGCATTGTTCCGAAGGAGATATACTAAATTTGAAGGCAAAACATCACGACGTTGCTTGAAGCTTCTGTTCAACATTTTGGTCATATAGCGAAACTGAGGTTTGGTGTCAATACATAAAGCATTGCTGAGATATGCACCCACTTCTGTTTGACAACTTAGCTATTAAAATTTGTTTGCACAAGAAACAAGCTCTATTCGGGCTGGTCTCATCCAAATTTCATGTTAATTGCACAATTTCTAAGTGGCTATTTTTGTTAAATTTAATTTTTGTTAAATTTCAAAATGGCTGACTTCCTTTTTGGCAAATCACAAATTTGTTACAAATTTGTTCAGGGCATTAAAAGAATGAATAATCATGATTTGATGTTGAGTGATTCAAAAATTACAAGCGGTTTTACTAATTTGTGAATCATAGCGCCCCCCTAGAGAGGACTTCTTGGAGTCCCTTAGAACATAGTTGTTTACTCAAGTAAGTCTCAACTTCATTCAGGTCAATTCCCAAGTCAAGACAGGCAAGTCACAAGTCAGAACTGCTTTTCAGATTTAGTGTTCATCACCCTCTACACACATGTAATAACTCAATGGAAATATATGGGTATTTGAAAGATGCATAACTATGACTATAAAAACTGACTATATCAGCTCAATATCAATGAGATGAGGTGTAGACTATTTTCACTAATGGGGTCCATTTATCTCAGTTCAATTTAGCTTTGCCTTTGGATTTGCTTTGTGAAACTTCAAATGCCAAACAAAATTTGAAGTTGTTGCTTTGGCATCTGATATTCCTGAACCAAAGGTTCTACATGTTGGAACCCTTTTGTTGCAAATGACATCATCTTTGTAGGTGAAAGCTACTATCTTTGGAAACACGGCTACCGCAAACTGTCTCTCTGTCTTCAGGGAATGAGCAGTCTTTCAACTGGTTGAACATTGGCCTTGGAAATATAGTTTGATGCTTTGCTGGTTTGCTGAAAATTAATTGTTTGTTGGGAGAAATAATAGTCATTTTGAATCACTGGTTTTGAAAATGTATCAAGTCTTTCCAAGTCCAAGGGCTCAAGTCAGACTGGAATCACAAGTCAATGATGTCACAGTCTAGTCTCTGATTATGTTGAGTCAAAAGCCAGCAAATTTGTGACTCCAGTCCAAGTCATGTGACTCAAGTCGACGACACTGGTGACATCAAATTCGTTTGCACAGTATGGACAAACCATCCTGCAATTGGAGAAACAAGCTTTGTTCAGGTTCATCTCACAATGCTGTGATATTTGTTGATGATTGGACAAAATCTGTATGAGAAAAATAAAAGTGTTTTCTGAAAACAATTCAAAATGTTGGAAATTCCAATATGACAGAAATTAAAAAACATCCAAAAAACATAATCCAAAGAATCAGAGGAAAGTGTCCATGGAACATATGTCCAAATTTGCCCTATTGGCGGCACTAGAGAGCTTAAGGGGTGTACACCAAAATTGCTGTCATTATTTTGGTTAAGATAGTCTTGATGATATGCTGATATTAAAATGGACTCAAATCCATTAAAAAATTATCGCACAATTGCCATGTTTTAGTCTTATTGTACCAAAAGCTTCTGTAACTTCAGATAAATGTATGTTTCTCTTTCTGTAACACAAGAGAAGTTGGTTGTATTTGCAAATTATCTTTTTTTCTAAGGACATCTACATTAGCAATCCAAATCACATGCAGGCAAGGTCATCACCACAGGTGAATCCATGATCACTAAAAAAAAAAAGGATTCCAAAGGGGTCTTTGGGAAGTTAACGGTTTTAGCCTCATTAAAGGATTCTACTTAAAAGCTTTTTTTCTCAAAGGGAAGGAAGAAAGCTCTTTGTTGTAGGATTTACACAGAATTATGGGTTCTCCCATGGGGATAAACCCCTCGCTGTGCTAGAGAGGAGCGTTTTATTTTTTTTTTCTAAAAGCACAGTATAAACAGGTGAGGAATTGGAAATAGGAAGCAAAAAACTAGGGAATTTAAGACTATAAAAACCACACAAAGGTTAAATCTACCCCTAAAGCTTTCTTCAGTTTGTTCCTTTTGCCTCGTTGGTTACAGTGTTGGTGGAAAACTCATGGCCTATGAACACTGAGGTATTATTTAGGACTGGTGCTGTTATTTAACAAAGGAAATATATACTCATTGATATGAAGTTTTCTGTTAGGAGACATTCATGTAACATTTATGGAAGGAGTCTCCAGTGTCAGCACTTTGTAACAGTCAGTAAGTTTTCTTTGGGGGGGGGAGAGAGAGAGAGAGAGAGAGAGAGAGAGACTTTGTGCTTTCCAGTTTCTCTGTATCATGACAGGCTGCAATTTGTTTCTGTCTTATTAACTCTCTTAAGAAACAGAGGCTGGTGAGAGAACGACTGTTTATAGCTGCTATAATGTAAGTGATAACAGGAACTAACTTGTTTCACAGTACCTATAATGTACCTATAAATGGTTAAAAAGCATGATGTGTCACTCATTAATAAGTGAAAGAATGTAATCTTTGGCAAATTGCTGTGGTATGAGAGGAATAACACTGTGTTTCAAGATGTTTTGTCTTAAGTCCATTCACTGTACATGTACTGTAAGCATCTACTGAGACTGTGTGTAGTTGTCAGGACAGATTTTGTCAGAAATCGCAGTTCTACAAGACAACGACATGTTAGAAAATTCCTCTATGGTGGTGCGTGAGCAAAGGCATCCCATCATTGTCTGTCACATCAGAGCTGTGTATCAGGCGGATTTTCTGGGAATCGCTGCAAGTAAAGAACAGCTGATGCAACACTCCATCTTTTAGCATGGGACAAAATTTTCTGAACATGTTATTACATAATTTTAGCAAGCATAAATGAATAAGATTATTTTCATTAAACTCTTCTGAAGAAAGCCCCACTATTTGTATATACTGTATGTGTGTATAATATATACATACAGTTTTTGAAGTTGATGTTTTGGAAGCAGGAAAAATGGGCAAGCGTAAGGATCTGAGTGACTTTGACAGGGGCCAAATTGAGATGGCTAGATGACTGGGTCAGAGCATCTCCAAAACGGCAGGTCTTGTGGGGATGTTCCCGGTATGCAGTGGGTAGTACCTACCAAAAGTGGTCCAAGGAAGGACAACCGGTGAACTGGCGACAGGGTCATGGGTGCCCAAGGCTCATTGATGCATGTGGGGAGCGAAGGCTAGCCCATCTGGTCTGATCTCACAGAAGAGCTACTGTAGCACAAATTGCTGAAAAAGTTAGTGCTGGCTATGATGGGAAGGTGCCAGAACACACAGTGCATCACAGCTTGCTGCATATGGGGCTGGGTAGCGGCAGACCAGTCAGAGTGCCCATGCTGAACCCTGTCCACTGCTGAAAGCGCCTACAATGGGCATGTGAGCATCAGAAATGGACCATGGAGCAATGGAAAAAGGTGGCCTGGACTGAGAAATCACATTTTCTTTAACATCATGTAGACGGCCGGGTGTGTGTGTGTCGCTTACCTGGGGAAGAGATGGCACCAGGATGCACTATGGGAAGAAGGCATGCCAATGGAGGCAGTGTGATGCTCTGGGCAATGTTCTGCTGGGAATCCTTGGGTCCTGGCATTCATGTGGATGTTACTTTGACATGTAGCACCTACCTAAATATTGTTGCAGACCAAGCACACCCCTTCATGGCAACGTTATTCCCTAATGGGAGTGGCCTCTTTCAGCAGGATAATGCGCCCTGCCACACTGCAAAAATTGTTCAGGAATGGTTTGAGGAACATGTCAAACAGTTCAAGGTGTTGACTTGGCCTCCCAATTCCCCAGATCTCAATCCGATCGAGCATCTGTGGGATGTGCTGGACAAACAAGTCCCATCCATGGAGGCCCCACCTCGCAGTACATCACTGTATATTGAGTGAGTCATTTCATATAATCATCAAACTGTATTATGCCAAATGCTCACTGACTCATTGGGATGACTGTACAGCAGCTCGATATTTCACTTGAAGGAAGCCATTAAAGCAGCAGCTGGCGTATCTTCATGAAAAAAATGGCTGGAAAAACAAAGACTGCTCATTGCAGAAGTCCTGAACCACTTTTTTTTGGGGGGGGGGGCGCTAGTTGAAGTGTTTTGTTATTTTGACTAAATATCAAATGAGTTTTTTATTCGTTTTTATTCTGTTTATCTTTATTCATTCAAAATAAAGATATAAGTATTTAAGTTGAAAAAATAAGATGCTAAGACAAAATAATGAGATGTCTTGAAATAATAAGCTGAAACAAAATGAGATGTTGAAATAAGATAATATCTTAATATAACGAGTTATGTCACAATAATGAGAGATAGAATAAGTCAAAACAATGAGATCTTGAAATAATTAAATATTCAGTTGAAATAAGAGAGTGTCTAGAAAATCTTGAAAAGTCAATATAATGACTTAAGTCAGAATAACAGTATATTAAGTCGAAATAATGAGATAATATCTTCAAATTAAGTTATTAAGTGGAAATAAGATATTAAGTAGAAATGATCAAATGATATAAAGTCGAAATAAGAAAATAATATCTTGAAGTTGAAATAAAGTTATTCAGTCAAAATAATATAATACCTTTAAATTACGAGATATTAAGTGGAAAATAATGAGAATATATCTTGAAATAATCAGTGAAGTTGAAATAAGAACTTAAGTGAAAACAACTACATAATGTCTTGAAGTTATTAAGTCACGATAAGATACAAAGCTGAACTTGTTGAACTAAGTTTAAATTTTTTTAAAGATATATTGTTATTTTTTTATTAATTTATTAAATATTAGTTGAATGTTACTAAATATAAACTGAAATAACATAATATCTTGATATCCTGAAAACAATTTATTAAGTTTGAAGTAATAAGTCAAAAATAATAATATAGCACTTTTTTTTAACAACTTGCTGTCCAGGGCTTCTGCAGCTCATGCGATCACAGACTTCATTCTTATTAGCATTGCTGACTGCATTGTATTTTCACCTGTTATTAAAATTATAAGTAGTTTTAGTAGTAGAAGCAAACTTTGTCTATCATTTTTAAAATCCAAACCTTGGCTATGTTGTCGAAAATTCCTTCAGGTTTGTATCCGAGGCTCAACTACTCTGAATCCTGTCATTTTCATTGAAAATAGGAACTCCAATATTAAGAAATCCAAAATTAGCAGGCAGCCGGATTATCTAATTACGGGACTAATAGCTTCTGAAGCGTGAATGTGAGAGATGGTGATGAAGCTCTATTCATTTTTAATGATTCAAGGATTTGTTATATCAAATCAACAGCTGCAGAAATTTGTCCAAACTGGATTTGGACAAAATTCTCTGAATATTTTCCCATTTTGCATTCTGATCTTCTGATTAAATGAACTGCAAGTCACAAAATGTTCTCACTAATAACCGCTTCAGCTCTTCAGAATGTGTGCTTTAAATGTTCCCTATAAGCAGGCAATAGATTCCACTTTCCTGCCACATCGAGGCACATTTTCATCTTCACTGTTTCACTGTTAAACCCATTTAAGAGTCTGACTTTTGAATAATTCGAAGCTCTAAGGGCCCGACTGAGCCAATTGCCCGCAGTAATTTGCTTTGATCTAATGAGACAATAGGAGTCACACAGACAATCTGTTTATACAATGACAGTCTTTTTCATCACTTTCTTCACTGTTCAGGGTCAAATCCAGGTGAGTTTTTTACCCATAAGACCACAGAATTGAAGCTAATAATGTTGTATGATGCATTATGAAATCAGACCATCAGTCTGTCGAGCAGTCTGTCTGACATATTCGTTATAGAAAAAAAAATCACATGAAATACGCATGTGAAGGTGCATTTCAAAATGTTATAAAAGAAAATCAATAATAATAATAATAATAGTAATAATAATATGACTTTTCTGTAAGAGATGAATGGTGTGACCCATACCCTGACCCATACATTCACTCAGAAAACAATAAACTGGGGTGTTCTGTTACTTTGGAAGAACTTTTGAAAAAAACAGCAACCTAAAGATCTGTAGAAATGTGGTTTTGTTTCCTTCAAATAAAAAAAAAACCCAATAAAAACCAGAGATAATAAAAAGGATGCACTTTAGAAGAGTTTCAACAACAAAGCATCCTTAATGTCATCATGAATGCATCTCAGTCTCAGGCACTATCAGGTTTATAGCCTCTGAAGTAAGATTGTTGCGACGTAGTGCCACTTTTATCTTCATGACTCAGTGATAAAAGGCCCAGAGAAACTTTCTGCTGAATCAACAATGAAAAAGAATGGTTAAAATCAAGCTATTTATTTATTTATGAAACCATTTGTTGGCTCCAAGGGACATGAAAACAAGAAATGTTGTCAATCTGTTCTTCATTTCAATTTGTAGCCTTACAAATTGAAATAATTTAGTTCCCCTGCAGAAAAAGCAAAGTTTTGGCTCGAAGACAGCTGGTGTAAACTTTTGTCTACACAAAATTGTGCTCAGCTATTAATTAGGAATGTTAATTACTGCAGGTTATTCATTATATTTGACACGAGCTGGTTGGAGTCTCGACCATGATATGTACTCATTTGCGTTTTAATTAAAACACTGACCACTGTAATTAATAAATGAGGTGACAGGAAGTCAGAAAAAACAAGGTGTTTCTCCTGGGTGAGATTTTGGAAGAATAAATATACTATATTCATGAAAGTGGTTTGCGTGTGTCTCCTTATCAAGCTTATGAGCGCATGTGGTAATATATTCGACAAGGTTTAGCTGCAATGTTGTAAAAACATGATATATGATTTGGCTTCATAATGTTCTTAGAACATTACTCACACAGCATTCCAAATAACATTTGTGTTCCAAAAACTAAAAAAAAAAAAAATTCAACAATCACATGATTACTAATGACACCTTTGACACAATTGTGGGCATGCTCTTGTCAACGACATCAAGGAAAATAATCAACAGTAAAGCTCATATAAGCACCCACCACCATGCTTCACTGTGTGGATGGTGTTCTCAGGGAGATAAGCAGTGTTTGATTTTCACAGATGTCCAGTAGTGTTCTATTTCTCTTATACCACAGAGATTTGTGAATGGTTAAATAATTTAAAAAAAAAGCATAACTTTTAAAAAAAATTATTAAAGAATAATGTCATACTTTTTATCCATTTATAGTTACATTTAAGGTTGTGGAAGGTCCACAAGTTAGTTCCTGTCATCACTTACATTATAGCAGCTATAAACAGTCATTAACACTTGGTAGCATGCTGTTATAGGAAAATAATTAACAACATCAAGGAAAATAATCAACAAAGAACTTCCTATATGCACCCACCACCATGCTTCACTGTGGGGATGGTGTTCTCAAGAAGATGAGCAGTGTCTGGTTTTAAGAGCATGTGACATAGTGCTTTATTCCTCTTATCTGCCAGTGATTTAATAAATTTAAAAACTGCACAAAATTATTTACAAAAAAACATCATACTTTTTATCCATTTCTATTTATATTTAAGGTTATGGAGTGTCCACAAGTTAGTTCATGTCATCACTTACGTTATAGCAGCTATAAACAGTTGTTAACACTTGTGGGTATGCTGTTATAGGAAAACGATCAATGACATCAAGGAAACTAATTAGCAATTAAGTTCCAATATGCCACCACCACCATGCTTCACTGTGGGAATTACTGTTCTCAAGGAGATGAGCATTGTTTGGTTTTAACAGCATGTCCCAAAGTGTTTTAATCCTCCTGTATTACAGTGATTTGCCAATGATTAAGATTAAATTTTACCAAAGAATAACAGTGTACTTTTTTTTTATCTACTTACAGTTACATTTAAGGTTGTGGAATGTCCACAAAACAAGTTATGACTTATGTTATAACAGCTATAAACATTCATTCCCTTACCAGCCTTTCTTCTTTTTTTTTTTACCACAAAAGTACAAAGTGCTCCATCCTGAAGATTTAAAGGAGCAGAGGCTTTAAAAAGGAACAGAAACTTACAGGCTTTATCCCTGAACATAGTTTATCAGGCATTCAGAGCTGTGTGAAGGTTCTGTACCATTAAGTAGTAATAAAATAAAACTAGTAATAAAATTTTATAGTCAATTCTACAGTAAACAGGCAGCCAGTGGAGTGATGCTAAAACTGGTCTAATATGATCTTGTCTTGTAGTACTGAAAATATGTTAATTTTATTGTTGTTGCTTATTGCACAAGTTGTATTTGTAGGAAGTCCTGTGAGCAATTATCTCTGTATGAGAATCAAATATTCCATCATGTCCCCATCTGAACTCATAATGATGGGAATATGAGACAGTTTTGAGCTTGTGGAGATTTTTTACAAATACTGACACAAATGATTTCCTTTTATTTGCTGAAATTAAGGTTTCAGTGCTGTCAGTGGAACAAAAGTAGTATGTGAAGAAACAAAGGAATTGATTTGGATTTATATTGATGTGTGATAATTGTGGGCACATGTTCAAAATCAGCACGTGATATAACCATGGCTTTAATTTTTCACTCAAATCAAAATCTGACTATTTGATTACTTACTAATTGTGAACATTGTTGTCTAAGATAACTGCTCTCTGAGTTGTTTACAGTGTAATTCATTATGAATAATATCCATAACAAATCAGAGATAAATAACAGGTCAGAAAGAGGCATGCTTGTTGAAATGAATTAGTGTAAATTTGCCTCCTTTTCTAAATAAAAAAAAATTGTCATCTTAATGGATATAAATTTGTGATAGGATTCAGCACTCTTTTTGCTGGGACTTTTTTTTTGGCTCCAACACAGTTCCAAAAGAATCATACTTTCCTCTTGATTAAAAACAATATTATACCCAGCACTGTCTTTGCTATCAAGTATTCACACCCATGAATTTTTCCACATTCTGTAGTGTTACAACCCGGAACATACCTAAACAAGTAGCTCCTTGGTCTTCAAAATGCTATCAAAACAAGTCTGCAACAAAGTTTGAGAAAAGGATCAATCAAATTGCTGTTTGATGTTTGCTATACGGCATGATGGAGTCTCTGTAAGTGTGTAGAATAAGGTTCTCTGGTCTTTCAAAAATTGAGTGAAGCATGGTGGCGGTAGCATCGTGTTGCAAATTAGCCTTGGCCTCTTGGTTTTATATATTGGTTCATATATACACACACACGCATATATATATATATATATATATATATATATATATATATATATATATATATATATATATATATATACACAAAAACCAAACCCTGTTTGCAGAACTTTTACAGCATTTTTTAGTTTTGCAAGTCGGCTGCCAGCGTTCACCTACCTGGAAGAGCTGACTCAAAGAGCTGTCTCATTATAAATGACATCACTAATATAAATCATTCTGGTTTTGCAGAACATGCAGGACTCTCAGTCACCCATACTATTCTCTGCTTCTTCCTACAACACAAAATGTTATTCTCTGTTTTATTCATGATGAACTTTTCCATCACCTGGAAATGGCTCTGATAATAACAAACACAGCAGCAAAAGCTGTCCAAGTGGCTGTGCAATTTTTATTTGTCCATGAGTGATTTTCTGTAGAAACACAACCCACACAATCTTGCACTGCTGTCTGGAATATGGCATGCTTATAATCGGACAGGGGAGACCCCCTAGGATGAAATAAAACTCACAGTAATAATCATGATAATCTCTCAGTGAGAATTCCAAGTCAAAGCGACCTTCTTCTGTGGCCCCAATTATGCTGGTTTCTAGCAACTTGTCTATTTTCCACATCACTGTTGAAGTGTGTCTTTTGAAGTGATACTTTGTGCGTTTTTGTATGCATCATTTCATAAACAAAACCATAGAATCTAATTAAAACACTTCAAACCTTGACCTGTTATGCACCCAAATGTTATGCAAAATTTTTTTATTTCTTTCCTAATACTTGATTACGCCTCTTCCTGCCCTAATAACAGCACCAATCCTGTCAGGTAAGGAGTTCACCAGTGTGAGTTCCTGCTCATTTTAGCTCGACTGGGTACAATTCAGCTTTTCGTGTTTCACTTGCCTTTCAAAATAACTCAGTTTTCTGAGAGCTGGTGTTTTTGCAGATAAGTCAAATTGTCCCAGGTACAGTATGGATGCATAAATGACAGTACTCAAACATATTCTGTGCTCTCATTCTAGCATCCAATACCATGTGATGCTATGTGATGTAAGCCTTGTGTATATTTTCATGCTAATGACAGATACTGTTTACTATCTGATTTTGGTCTTATGGCAATTAAACAGTATCTTTAATAGAGAGTGTGTGGGCGGCTGAACAGAGTGCGCATATTAATATCAGCTGGTGTGGTCAGTAAAAATCAGCACAAGGTGCGATGAATTGCACACACACAAAAGGAAAAGGAACATCTGAGAGAAAGAGAGCAGTTCAGTTCTGCGAGCACTGAGCACTGAGACATGGGTGCTTTCTTCGTCCTCACTCGCCAGGGTCTGAACTTCATTGCTCGCAGTAAACTACAGCAACTAACATAAAAAGACCTAAATAAAACATTCCATGATGCCCCGATTGATTATACCAAGTAAGTTTATTTCGCTAGCAGTGTTAGTATTAATATTGTATATAGTGTGTACCAGAAAACATGTACTTGGTCTGTAAAAAAGGTATCACTGAATCTCTTGAATCTTTAGAGTATCCATGTGGGACTATCAACACCAGCAGAATGTGAGTCATGAGTGTTGAAAGCTCAAGTAGTAGAGAATCTGGATGAATCAGGCAGAACTGGAGGAGACACAGAACTAGTGCATTCGTCTAAATGAAAAACCTGTTGATACTGAGATATATATTTTTCTTAATTTTATGTCTTCCTTTTAAATATGATGTGTATATGCTGTTTTTTTGTAATGCCTTTTTGAGCATTACGTAGTACAACTAGCCTACACTTCCAACTGATAGCCAATAATAACAACAGGAAACCTTAGTAACTCTCACAAACAGGGCCTGTGACTAATATGGTGTGTATTTTTATGTTTTGCTTGTGCGAACCATAATCATTGATACCATGCAGCGCGTTCTAGCTGAGCTCTTCTCTTTTTAAAGGCCTTGTTCATCTATTGTTCAGCATGGAGTGAATTTTCAGCCTGTTAAAACACACTCGAATGGCTTGTTTCAGATTCAAGCAAATCCAAACTCACAGCAAAGGTCAAACATGTTTGCAGATTGTGGCCATATCTCTACAAATACTATACTTTATTTACTAAAAAAAACATGCAAAACCATAAAATGGTATAGTGAAGGTGGATAATAAATTACAATATGTGCTGTTATGTAAGGGAGGTAGACATGTTGACTCAGGATTAAGAGTAAAATTAATCACAGTTTACAGTTCAAATCAACATGTAATGGTTCAAATGTCTACTTAGTGAGAACATGAACTGTTTATAGCATTTATTTTCACCTCTCTCTCTGTGTCTCAGGGTCCGGTATGGACCTTTGTTGACCATACACAACACACAGATGATATGTAATTGTAATAATAATAACAATAATAATAATACAGTTTAAAATGATGTCCATGGAGAAAAACATGCTTTAAATATCATGTATATCAACATAGAAATAAAGTGTTACTAAGAAATTTACAGTGTGTATTTGAGACCACAGCAATTAAATTTAAATATAAAAAGAAATATAACTTACATTGTCCTTTGGTAAAGCTGATAAATTACCTTATTTCCTAATATTATCTGTGTTACATCCAACTTTACTGCCATATCAATGCATATCAATTACTTTATCAATGCATTGATCTCAGTCAACCTCATAATTTTTTAAACATTTAATATATGTAGAATAAACTTCTCCCCCATGTAAGGGTTTTGGATCACACCTATATGACATGACTCGAACGCACATGTAGTATATTTATGGCAAGGCTCTGATTATGAAAGTAATCCGACACAAAGGATTATTCTTCTATTTAAAAGATTATTAAAACAATTACTTACTTTGTTAGATTAGGTTAAAAATGTATTCAGATTGGCCTCAATCAGTACGAATGTTATTTTATTCCAATTCAGCTAACATTGCTACTTGGTGTACTGCTGATCCTGTGAGCAGCCATGTTTGATTTGACGTCACTTGCTGAACTCAGGGTTGAGGAGACCGTTCCGAGTTCCCGGGTAGGAATTCTGAGTTGAGGGATGTTTTCTTTGTTTTTTCCTAGTTGGAATACATCTTTTTCCTAATGGTGAGCTGCATTTTGATTTTTTTAAAATATATTTCTAATATTTTATATTTCTAATATAAAATATTTTCTATTTGTGAACATTTTTTCTGCAGACAAAACAGTTGTCTTTTGGGCTCAAAGTGAAACTGAGATTATCATCCATCTCACATATTAAGATGCTGTAAAGATTATGACGTTAGTGCAACACTTTTAGAGACATTGAGCACCGGGGAGAAACGCAGGCATGCTGTGATTTCGATGAACCAGTCGAGAATCAGTTGTGTCAGGCGACAGTCTTTAACTAAATCATGCCAATGGCTTCCCTTGTGTAGCACAGAATAATTTATGTTGTGTCACTGTAGCCTACTATTTTCGTCCCGGTTCTCTTGATGGCCCGATCCCCCATTTATTCCCAAGAGCACTACGACGCTAACCCTCAAAATCTGAGCAGCACTTAGAGCAAAGGCGTGATAAGAGACCTTTCAGCGATGTAAAATGGACGAATTTGTTCCTTCTGTGAAATGACTCATGGCTCCTCATTAATATCCTCGCTATGCTCTGAGGCATGATCCTAGAAGCACAGCACACGCATAGATAACATATATTTCTTTATCTAATTGCTCGTGTATAATTTAGGTCATTTTCTAGCCAGGGGATATGAATCATAACACTGGGACTTTCACTAAGTCTTTTGCTTACAAAGTCAGTCCTTATATATTGCCTTTATTATTTCCTGCGTGTATATAGCTTTAGCACTTAGCCTAATACATAAAGAGGGAGTTCAGTGGAATACTGAATACTTTGTGTTTATAGTACTCATTTGAATTAGGGGCGTGTCCCTAATTTCTGGTATGACCGTATATACAGTAAATATGTGTGTTCACACCAGCAAACAAACTCCCAGGTAGTCTCTTGTGGGTGTGGCCTGTTGAGAGGTTTATAAATTCTGATAAGAAATGGCCATGAGCAAATTGTTAAATGCATTTTGATTAAGGAATAAAACACTTGTGGGTGTGCTGTTATAGGAATATAATCAACCACAGCAGCTAGAAATAGTTGTTCCCTCATCAGCCTTATCTCTCATTATTAATAAGCCAAAAAAAAAGTCATACAGCTTGTCATGTTACACAGAAACCAGACTTTCATGCGTTAAAAAACTTACAGCTTTACATCTGACTGTTACAAAGCTCTGACACTGGAGACTCCTTCCAAAAAATGTTAAATAGACGTCACTACATCAACAATTACACACATTTTTAATCTGTTTACTACAGAAACTAAAACAACTAAAATGTAATAAATAATATAAACATCTGACTTGGAGCTGCACTGTTAGAGAAAATTAATCAACTACTTCTGACCAATCGGACTCGAGAATTAATCAGCATTGTGGTTAAAACATGGTTTGCTTTCGCTCACCGAATACTCAGGTAGGTAGATATAGGTAAATCTGTGATTGGTCTGAGAAACCGACTGAAGAAAATAAATATTTTTTGTCACTTTATTGCAAATGAACTAATTTGAACACTTTGAATACATGGGAAGAGGGTATCTGATGCTTTGATTTTGTTGTTGGGTAATGTGCAACTTGCTGAACACAACATTGGTTGGCTGGCAAATCACTGATTTTCTTCAATTCTTTAGTCTATTTAAGAAATTCAACCAGTTATTTGCTCGTTCCATAAGCAAATAATGCGGTACTTACATGCAAATGCAAATTTGTAACAATGGATGCAACAAGTTATGATGGATAAGGTTAAGGTTAGGGGTGGAGTTTGCATCTTTACTTGTACGTAATCCAATGAAATCCAACCACATCACCCTTGATCCTTCAAATTCATATGAATTTGTCTAAGACTGCCCTGCCATCTTAAATGTCCTTTACTGTTGTCCACTGTTCCCACAAAGCTGCTTTTCTGATGATGCTCCCATGCAGAAAAAAATCCATGCAGAATGCAGATGCAAAAATGTGAATTAAAAAAGTTTGTCATTTTGAATAACTGATAGATGACTGCAGTGCAGTTCGGTCCAGCCACAAGTACACTTGACTCCGATAACATCATTGCTTTTTTTTTAGATTTTAAAGCCCAAACAGGAATACACCTCAAAACAAAGACAATCCTGCTGTCACCCAAATTCATTCCCAACCACAAATAATGCAAGCTAGCTACATTAACTGTGAGCATAGCAAGCCATGTTAATCATCCAACACCTCTGACAATCACCCGTTAAGTCTTGTTTTAGCATGGGGTACTTTTGCTCAAATACATGCTAACATCGCGATTAAAAACCATGAAGTTGGGTTGTACAGGAAAATAAATTAAATTTTTCAGAATTCTCCACCTCTAATTTGAGCCTCTGTTGTACTTTGATGAATTGTTTCTAAGGGCAGAAGTTTCTAATAAAGCACATCAATCCAGTGCTATCTTTTATTCATTTGAATCTCTTTGTATAGCGTTTTGTGATGCAGCGAGTGCTCTTAGGAAAGGACACATTTATTATCTTTGCTGTGACATGTGAAGTATTGTGTAGCTTTATTTCAGCTTCCATCCACAGAGACAGATTTCGAACATATTACGCTCCTGTAAGTCATTTTCGCTCTTAAAAGCAAAGGAATAGCAGCTTACAAAAGATGTGATTTAATACCGTAGATGGGATTTAATGGGTTATGTCATTTCAACCTGGCACCAAACCTATTGTGTGGCGTGGATGCATGCTAAGGGAACATGTTAGCTTAGAAAAGCTGCTTGTTCCTTGTATCTTGTACGAGGTATGTGACAAACAGATTTCAAAATGATGCTCCAATAGTTATGCCTGGGATTTGGTTTTATACTGAAAAATGTAAAAAGAAAAAAAAACTGTTCTTGCATAAACACTCCTTTTTCATTCTTTATTTTATTTCTTATAAATAAGAAATATCCCAAGTTATCCTATAATATCCCAGCTTCCATTTGCTCTCTTCAATGTATATTAATCTCATTGAAAATTAATTCAGAATTTGTGTCTAAATGACCCAGCTCTTTAATCCTTGCCTATGAAAGCAAGCAAAGAATATTACAAGAGGAGAGATTCTGAAAAAACACTGTGTCCTGTCCTCAGGATTTGAGGATTATCGCCTCAGAGAAATCGACGCGTTTCCCCTGATGGACAGACTAATCTCCTTTCGCACTCACACTGACTGACGATCGGGATATGTCATCATTTCCACGCTTTCCACCTTTTTTTTTTTTAAGTTCAGTTCCTCCTCAGAGAATAATAAAAATGTAATAAAATGAAGAATGTCAAAATGGACGAATGGAAAAAGGAACAATATGAAAAGGCAAAGCGTATTAAAGTGGAATATGTATCTAAGTGTCTGTTCTGCCCATATTATCTTAATATTTTGTGCGGTAGCATAATATTTGAGAAGATATAGCATACTAAATTAGGGCTAAGCTACATCTAAATTACAACTAAGCTACTTTGACAGAATATCTGATTTGATTCTTGGGGCAAGAAAAATGGAGACATTTTGACATTACTATGTACAGTTGCTCTGTACGTACGTGATTTTGGTCACATCTCAAAGATGTGATCATGTGGTCACACACCTGAGGATGTTAACATAGTCCACCATATGCCCTATTTATGCTGTGTTCATCTGCTATTGGATTTAATGTAAATATGCAACATGGTTGAAAATATGTAAATGTG
This sequence comes from Pangasianodon gigas, assembly GCA_022758105.1. NCBI lineage: Eukaryota > Metazoa > Chordata > Actinopteri > Siluriformes > Pangasiidae > Pangasianodon > Pangasianodon gigas. The sequence continues at coordinate 18,199,583 of CM040473.1, read as the reverse complement.
TAACAATTTGCTCAAACTCAAGTATTACAAAAACGATATGAAGATTAAGATTAGGGTTATGGGCACAGAATACTAACATAAACAATAAGCAAATAACGTAGTACTTAAAATGCGGCTATAAAAACACAAGCGAAAGGTGTGAAGTTTGCCTTTGTACCTTTTCTTACAACTTCACTCGTATATAAGAAAATGAAATCCAACCACATCGCCCTTGCTCCTTCAAATTCATTTGAATTTGTCCAGAAATAACATTGAGTGCTATCTTAACCATGTTTTACAGTTATCCATTGCTCCCTCTAAGCTGCACACACTTCTGATGATGCTCCCCTGCAGAAAAAAAATCCACACAGAATGCAGATACAAAAATGTGTATAAAAATGTTAATGAATTGGAGTAACTGAAGATTGCGGTGTAGTTCAGACCAGCCACAGGTATACTTGCCTCTCATAACAGCATTGTGTTTTTCTTATTTTTCGAAAGCCCAAACAGGAACTAATGTCAAAACAGAGATAGTCCTTCTGTCACCCAAATTCAGTCCCAGTTCAGATCAGTTCAAACTGATTTAGTGTCTCTACTATTTCTTATGACTTTCTTTGTATGAAATCCAACCACATTGCCTTTGTTAATCAAATTTGTACAAATTTCTATTGAGACCAGGTTGAAATATGAATTTCAGACCTTAAAGTTAAGAGTGAATTTCCATTCAAGTCCAAAATAATTCGTTTCTCCTAATGCTGAATATTTCTTTATTTTTATATACAGTATACACTTATACAGTACATACTTATACACGTAAAGCCACAATTCTTATTAGACTTGCATTTCTAACATTTGGTAGCATTGTGTAAGCCTCCATTTTTAGAGTATTTTGAAATGTTACTGCAGGAAAGTAGCAATACTTCAGTCTAGCTAACTAGCTAACATCAACGCAAAGATTTAATTTTTTAAATAATTATGACTTTGCAGAATCCTGTGGATAATCGTGTGAACGCAGCATTAGTACTTTAGTACAGTACTACGCAGTTCTAGCAGTTAACTGAATTTTTTGGAATATATAGTCATTGTCATAAATCTGTAAACAGACCTATAATGCAAACTCACTTTTTATGCCTCTTGTGATGTTTGTGAATCATCACACATTTAGGTAGCTACTTTATAACCTCCTTATACTCAAAAGGTGTTGATTCATTTTTTTTAATAACATCAGCTCTGACAGTAGTTTCAGCTACAAATTTTATATTAATGCAATCATTTGAATACGTTATTGTTTCTATAGTAACAATTTACACATGTACATGTACGCAGGAACATGTATGATGAACTCTCAACATAATCTAAAGCTAATAATAAACAGATTAAAAAATGTGTTGTCATTTAACAAAGAACGATGGGTAATTGTTGATATGGTTGATACGTTTTCTATAAGGAGACGTTTATTTGATATTTATGTAAGAAGTCTACAGTGTCAAAATTCGAGAGAGCTGTTATAATGGAAGTCATAACAGGAACCATTTTTCTCACAGATGTTCCACAACTTGAACTGTACCTATAAACGGATAAAAAGTATGATGTGTCAGTCATTAATAAAGTAAAAAACTGTAATTATTGGCAAATTGCTGTGGAATAAGCAGAGTAAAATATTTTGGTATGTTCTGTTACAGAAAAATAATCAGCTTGAGGCGGTAATTGTAAATCTGCTTCATCACACCACTCCGTTGCTGATTATATTCCAATAACAGCACAACATGGTGTGTTAGTTTTAGCAGATTGTAGCTGGAACTTGCAGAAGACTTGTTTGGATTTGGCCCGTAAGAAATAATAATGATATACAGTGAGAAGCAGTTTGAACTTTTGCTTGATAAATGTAGCATGGAATTCCATAAACTGTGGCTCGCAATTGCAATGGGAATGTTTTTAAAGATCAATTAGGATTAATAATTAATAATGTATTATGAGGATTGTACTCAGGACATCACCCAGTGGGCACAAAGAGGTTTAAAAGACATGAAAAAGACGTGTTGATGGAACATCTACATTTACAGATCGACATTTATAAATGTTTTTTTGAAGGTGACTTTTTTAAATACTAGCCAAAATACTGACTAATAGAAGACACAGGGGTCAAACCAACCCTTGTGAAAATTTCAGCTTGTTCCGACCCCGAGCTGGACAAAGTGGTAATATGTCTTTGCCACCTGGTGAGTGTTGGTAGTTGGCGCTACTAATACTACATCGGAGACAAGTTATTTTTAAGAAGATAACACCACACTAAGGCAATTAGAAACTCTCAAACATTTATTAATCACTTTAGTCAAGTAAGGAATAAGGAAGCTGGGAAAGAGTCATTTGAGCAGCTTGGCCTGTGTTCTGGCAACTCGTCGCTGGTCAGATCAAGCTGGATTTTTCACTAATTCCTTATAGGAGCCAAAATACAGGCTAATGAAAATCACTTTTTCAGACTCTAAAATAAGGTGAACCATGCTGGACCTACTAAAAATAGACTAATAATGTCATCTTTTTTGGGCCAGATTTAAGGCAGGGTAGACTGGCTCTCAGTAATGAATGGCCATGAATCTGATTAACAGTTTGTTCATTAATTAAAATCTCAGTTACATTTTTGTTTGGTTATTTTTAACAGAGAAATGTCTTCACATTTGGGAGTCCACCTGTGGCACAAGGCGCATTTTTGCTACTATTAAAGTATCAAAAGAGGTGTAGTATGGGACTGGGGATTAAACAGGGCGTTTAATAGTACACTAGCTGATGGAAGGTAGTATAGTGACGTGTGTACAGTATATGTATATATATATAATTAGTGTAGTAGTATGCGGGGATGAGCAGAGCAGAGCGCGCGCGCTGGAGAGAGAGAGAGAGAGAGAGAGAGAGAGAGACAGAGACAGAGAGAGACAGAGAGAGAGGTGTGACTGAGTTTCCCCACAGTTGCCTTCATGGAGCTGAAGCGCAATGCCGGAGTGATGTAGAGGAGAAATGACATGGTGTCCTTGCGCCAGCTCCGACTTCCACATTTGCGCTCAGCCATCCATCGCTCTTCTCCTTCATCTCCTCCTTCTCTTTCTTCTTTTTCTCACTTGCTCTGGTGCCAAAGCCGCAATCAGGACCTCCTTCATGCCTGAACGAGGACATCAGCTTCCAAAAAGAGTTGCTTTGCAGACGGACATCTCGTTTTTTCCCCCCTCGCCTCAGTGCTTCCGCGCTTACTTCACGTGAGTACGACAAGTCCGACGTTTCCCTTCGTTCCTGCCGCTGCGCGTGCTCGCTAGGCAAACTGCTAGGCTATGAGAATACTTGTAGCTTGTAGTTTTTATTGCGCATGGAATTCACGTGCCACTTCTTTACAGCAAAAGTACAGGCTGACATCTCGTTTTTTGCAGCTGAACATGTCGTTTCATTTCCGCTATTTAAATCAGAGGCACGTGCATTTCCTGGCTTTTCATTCCCAGGAGCACAGTGACAGTGTTTGTGTTCTCATTTCAGTAGCTAGTATAGATCTGCATCATGACTCAACAGGTATCAGGTATCTCCAAGTACTACAGGTTCTGCTCATTCATCAAAACACACACTTTTTCTTACAATATTCCTCATTTCCAAACCTTATTTCCACATGAGCATGAATTATCTGGTGATGACAGAACAAAAAACCTCTTCTCTTTATAATCATGATATTGTTATAATATTGTGTAATGATATTGCACTTATTTCACCAAAGTTCTTGTCCTAAATGACACCATCTTTATATAGAGTTCATTAATCAGAGCGTTTTAGTCATGGACTTTTCTAAGCAGGTCAATCTTTTCCCATACTGACATGCAGTAAATATATCTAGAACAATAATAGTACAGTAAAATGACATTGAAAACATGACAATGATAACAGCTTAGCTACTACTAAGCACTAAATGCAAGAGAGGAACAATAGGTTCTTGAAACTGCAAACTGAATCGGATAACCTAAAATCTAGGAGATGGTGTTCAAAAGTGTGCAAATGTACAGTCCTCCTTTTGCTTTGACCTAGTCCTTCAGATAGCCATGTGTCCTTGCTTAAAAGACCTCAGAGACCTCGCATTATTACAAAGGGACAGCAAATTAAAAATATCTTCAGCCCTTATCATGTAATGTACAATGCAAAGCCTGCAAAGAGCACCAGTTACTTAAAATCAATCCTGAAATTCACAGGAAGATGGTGAATGCTTCGTTTAGTCTTTGTAAGAAGATGAGCTGCTATGTTCTGGACTAATTAGAGACGAACCGGAGCTCTTTGACTAAAAGCCGATAATTGCAGTAGTCCAGTCGTGAATGCATAACTGAAATCCTGAAAGGATAAGACATGTGTGATCTTAGTGATATTTCCTAAATGGAAATAAAGACAGGACCGAGTTTTGGTATGTATTACAAAATTTGAAGAAGAATTCCAAAAATACCAAGAGCAAAAAAACCGAAAGACAAAGAAAGAGCTATCTGCAATTTGAATGACTTCTGTTTTGTCTACAGTGTGTAAGAATGCACCAATCCCAGTTTTTTTCCATTTTTATCTTCATCTGATGCTTGATAATGATTTGATACTGAATGTCTCTTAGTATCCAAGCCGACTCTCTGCAAGTCCTGCATTTATGTTCAAGATCCATGTCGTGCCAGAAACATAGCGCACGCCAATGACGATCATATACATCTGTTGATTGAATTGGAAAATAAGTCGATCCAGTCTAGTCCGATCCTGTGCTTCAGGATGTCATTAGCCCCAATAAGATAGTCAGTATCAGATGAGTACATTCATTCATATAGTCTTCTTTGTTTTGTCTTTCTGGCAAGAACCCTTAAAGATTTAATGTAGAACCCTACAACAGAGCGTTTCCCTCTCTGAGAGGATTCCAAGGAGATCCCATTTGGAAAGCTCTCTTCGAAAAAACTGTAGTCAAATTGAATCCAGTCCGCTTTTGTCTGTAACTGTAATGGCACAGATAAGTCATTTTAACACTACTTCTGTACCACCAGTCTGATTATGCTTATTTTCTTTCCCCTTTCAAAGATGATGGCTGATCTCGGGGAAGCTTGCATTTGAAGGACCCTGTGTTGGAGTCACTATGGCAACGGGAGTAGCGGCATGGCTCCCTTTTGCCCGGGCAGCCGCCATTGGTTGGATGCCAGTGGCCAATTGCCCCATGCCCGCCGCACCCAGGGATCACACTAAGAAAAAGGACGAGCTGATCGTCTTGAACGTCAGTGGGCGCCGTTTCCAGACCTGGAGGACCACGCTGGACCGTTACCCTGACACCCTGCTCGGCAGCACCGAGAAAGAATTCTTCTATAATGAGGAGACAAAGGAGTATTTCTTCGACCGTGATCCGGATGCCTTCCGCAGTGTGCTCAACTTTTATCGTACAGGTAAGCTCCACTATCCTCGACATGAGTGCATCTCGGCATACGATGAGGAGCTCGCCTTCTTCGGGATCATCCCAGAGATCATTGGTGACTGTTGTTATGAAGAGTACAAGGACCGCAAACGGGAGAACGCTGAGCGCCTCATGGACGACCAGGAGGAAAACAAAGAAGGCAAGCTGCCTAACATGAACTTTCGTGAAACTATGTGGAGAGCCTTTGAGAACCCGCATACCAGCACCATGGCCCTGGTGTTCTACTACGTCACCGGCTTCTTCATCGCTGTTTCTGTTATCACCAATGTAGTAGAAACCGTCCCTTGTGGCTCCACGCCAAGCCAGAAGGATGTACCATGCGGTGAACGCTACACCGTGGCCTTCTTCTGCATGGACACGGCATGTGTGATGATCTTCACAGTGGAGTACCTGCTACGCCTTTTTGCTGCGCCTAGCCGCTACCGCTTCATGCGCTCGGTCATGAGTATCATCGATGTGGTGGCCATCTTGCCCTACTACATCGGCCTGGTCATGACTGACAACGAGGATGTGAGCGGCGCCTTTGTCACATTGCGTGTCTTCCGCGTTTTCCGGATCTTCAAGTTCTCGCGCCATTCTCAAGGCCTTCGCATCCTGGGATACACACTTAAGAGCTGCGCCTCTGAGCTCGGGTTCCTCCTGTTCTCCCTCACCATGGCCATCATCATCTTTGCCACGGTTATGTTCTACGCTGAGAAGGGATCAAGCTCGAGCAAGTTCACTAGCATTCCTGCATCCTTCTGGTACACTATCGTCACAATGACCACGCTCGGGTAAGTGGAGCTAACAAATTAGCAAAAGATTTAGTTGATTCCAAAGAACTGGGGAATATTTATACTATTCAGTGGCTTTATATTGTAGATCTCTAACTTACTGGATACCACCACTGCCAATGTGGTAGGGAAAGCCACAATAGTGCCACTCTCTGTTATGTGAGAACCTACGGGTTCCTTAGGGGTTCTTTGGATAGTTTGTATGTTCGTAAAGCCTGTTTTAGACTGTATAATTTTTGATCTTCTAATATTATTATTCCTTCTCACACTGTACAAGATCTCAATATGTAAATCTTGGCTGAATTCTATAACATCGGGGCAATGTTTTTCCTTGTCAGATTAATAAATGACGACCTCGAACAATAGACCTGCGATAAAAACATGCTGTGTTCTGCTCACGTCACCAATCAGCACGATAGCCATTGCCACTACTGTATTTGTAGCTGTCCCGTGAGTTTTGAGTCATCCTGTGCTCTCCTATTGGTGGATTTTAGATGAGCATCACACTCTGTGATTGTAATAAAAATTTTTTAACACTGCCAAAACCTTGGCATTCTAAGACTGCTTTGAGGACATCATTAATTACCTGAATTTGGTCAGGATTAAGGACAAAGCTGCAAAATTAGCTGCTAATTATCAAAATAAAATCATAAATATTGATTGGAATTGTCAAATACATGCTGTCCAAAGATTTGTTTCCTTCACAGATAAGGAAGTATATCGAGTACATAAAAATCTTTCCCATAAACTTCACAAGATCAGAATAAATACTCAAAAATATTCAACAGTTGCCAATTATATGAAGCTGTGTTTACATGCTGTGTAATAATACATTAATAATCTGACTAATAGCTCAATCAGGATAAAAATATGTACACCTAGATCTCAATGTAGTTATTCAAACAAGGTGGATAGAACATTTAATAATATGGTATAGTTGCCAAATAATTGCCACATTTAAATTAGATTACTGATTGATTTATATGAGGGTCGTTCACCTGATGTTCAGGTATGAGGACGCCTACTGACGTGTCATAGTGGACACAAAATGGCTGATGTTGGCATCCAGCTAGCATTCTGCATTCCGCTGCTGATTCAGCAGTGCTGTTGTATTCTTGATTCTGATTGGTCAAAAGGTGGTGATTTTATTTTCTATAACTGCAGCTCTGACAGTAGTGCCAGCTGCAAGACAAATCACAGGTTTGTTGTCTATGTTAATGTGCTTGTTCTTATCATTTCTATAGTAACAATTCATACACAGGGACTTGTATGGTGGACATGCCACATAATCTAAGACTAATAAAAAACAAACAAACAAACACACAAACAAAAAAGGCCTGACTACTGATATTCTGAAGCTTTCTGTAAGGAGGTGGTTAACATTTTTGGAAGGAGTCTCCAGTGTCAGCACTTTGTAACCATAAGAATGACTGTTAATAGCTGCCATAACGTAAGTGATTACAGGAGCTAACTTGTTTTGGGGACGATCCACAACATTAAATGGATCAAATATGACATAATTTATAAATCAATTTTATAAAAATTGTTAGTGTTGGTAACTTTCAGTGGTAGAAGAGGAAAAAACCACTTGCTGTTGTAGGAAAATATTCAACTTTGAGGCAGAAACAGTAACTCTTCTTTGCCTCAGGATGCATTACGCTTTCACTTTACTGATTATTTTCCTATAACAGGACATCCTGAAGTGCCTTATTCCTTACTAAACTAATATTAGCTACTCACACTTTTAACACCCAGTGCTCTCTACAGTATATCCATAAACTTAGTTTGGATTATAACCAGGGATTTATTCATCAGCAGGTGGTTGTGTTTAGGGTAAATGTGAACAGTGTGTCACATTCACGATCTGCAATCAGAACAAATTTGTTATGATTCGCCCATCTTTGCATGTACAGTAAACAACACCAACATTGAAAAGACTGAGTGTGTCACCTCTTCTTTTAAGTTTAGAGCATATATCACAGAACCGATATGACATGTAATGCATTTGGTCATATGTTTATACACAGAGTGATTATTGTTATGTGATGGGGGAAAAGTGGAAAATGGACTGAGGCCATAATGGCTGTGAGTAAACGAGAGCTGAAGTGAAAGCATACACTGTGGCTTCACAAAGGCGCAGTGGGTATGAGTAGCTGTCAGAGTGACTAATAGTGGGTACGGCTACATCTGCTAACAAATATAAACCTTCATGATATCTGCCATTTACTGTGGTGCGAGCAGACCGAATATGGACATAACCGCCGGAGGATACACAGTACAGGCTTTGCTACGTGTATATGTGCTGCTTAGGTATAAGAGCACTGAAGAGCCTTATAAGAGAAGTTCGATTAAATTTATGGGATGGTTATGACACAGGCTAATTCATCAGAACATTGAGGGCTTGAAAGCAGGACTGACTTATTACGAGGAAATTCTTTATCGGTTAAACTGCAGCGTCATATTAGCTGGTAGTGATATTAGATGTGCGGCCAAAATCTAATATCTGTCAGTCTCGACAATAAAATCAATCAGTAGATGCAGTGTTTCCTCTGAATACTAACCACGTTAAACTGAAAAGTTGTAACAATATGGGCAATATGTCACAAAATGCATTTATGAGGGGTTGTAGATACGGTGATATCCCTTTATAATGTTTTTGTTTTTGTTTACATTTATTAGAATTTATTTTATTTGTTTATTTAATTAATTTACTTTTAAAAAATGAGAAGTACAGAATTTCAGGAGATGTGGTCTTGAAATTCTGTACTTAATCTTTAAAATTAAGTTTAAAAAAATGTAATAATTCTTTTCTACATTAATTAATTAATACATTTTTGTAGGCATCATACCAAACATGACAGTTTTTTTTCTCCATGCAACACTACTGTATTACTCACAGTTTGTGAGCAAACCTATATATTATGATGCATATCATGTATCGCAGAAATGCCTTTGAGAATTGTGAGATGATATTTTTGTCATATCGTCCACCCCTAGTGGTAACCCTTTCATTAAAAAAAGTAAACTTCTGGTTCTGTTTGTTATTTTGTGTACTTTGTACTTTGATTGGACAATTTGTGTAATCACCTGACATGACTATCATTGACTGGCTGCACGAATCTACAGTCTGGGCTAGAAAGAAATCAGCCCTCACTTCTTCATACCATTGTGTGTTTTTTGTATAATGACCACTAGTGGTGCTGTTGCGCTTGCTTCCACAAAAATCCGCCTTAAAAATTTTTTAACAGCAAATAATCTGATCTGATATTGAGCTTAGCCATGCTAGCCCATTTATACCAGCCGACACTAGGGGATCATGTCTTAAAAAAGGATGTTGAAGACTAGAACTTGTTGATTATCTGGTTTTAAGGTTTCTCTGTCATGATAAACGTGTCTGTCACATCATCCAGTTTGTGAGAATCTAGCTGGAAGGTGCTACGGATAATCCCATAAAACACAACGCTTTCAACAGGATTAAGCATTTCCCATTTCAGCTGAAATGCTGCATACTGATTGATGGCAGAAATGCAGAAGGAAACAAGCACGCCGACCGACTTGGAAAATGATTTGAGACAAATCTGTTTTTCATGAAACATGAAATTGACATTTCTGGAAATTTTCTGTCTTGTTTTATCAGAAAAGCTAAATGCTTGTCACAGACAGATGTCCTCAGAGTCAAGGTTTAACCCGAACGTAAAAAAAATCTGTTTACTTGATGCAAGGCTGGAGATTAATGTCGTCCCGTTCAGTCAGGGACTAATGTAGCAGAGATGAGAATGATGCAAGGTCATGTTTTTGATGATTGAGAGAAAATAAAATATATTCAGTGTGAATGTCACTGTGCCCAATCTCCCAGCTGTTTCTGTAACAGCTTTGTCACATTTTAGGACCAACACATCAGTTTTGTTTAAGTGAGATGTTTGAATATCTCCAACTGACTGTAATTTTAGCTTTCTCTTTCCACAATCACACTCACAATCACTCGCTCTCTCTCTAGTTATCTTCATGGAGAAGACAACAAGTCAAGATTTTTTAAAACCCCATTTTCTCCAAATCTGATCATTTGTCATTTCCCACATTCTAACTTCCCCTTATCACATGACAGCTAAATAATTTTTATGATTTTGTTTTATTAATTATTCTGTCTAATGGGAGATTTAATTATTTTATTATATTATTTTGTTTTATTATTATTATTTTTTTTATTGTGTAGGTGTTTTGGGTTTTGATTTGTGTATGTTTGGGTTTTGGTGCTTCCACTGTGAAGCCAAAGGCAAATTTCCAGAAACATTTTGCCTCTGGGAAGAAACGGACACCGTATGCACTTCTGTCTCCAGAGTTCTTTTGTAATTCAACAGGTTGTCATTAAAATTTCACCACCATTCCCTTTTTCAAGAAACATTATTGATATTTCAAACGTAGCCTAAGGGAAGCTTTCTTTAGCAGCGGTGCTGTGCCTTATCATCACGCTGTTTGTTTTCTGGTAATTGCTGAACTAATTGTTACACTTGCATGTTGTTAGAGGTTGTTAGGCAGGAAGTAGCGGAATTTAAATTACCTCAATTAACCACCGGTTTTGTTTTTTTCCGTGTTTGTTTAAGGTCAGGTCAGCGGCGAGGTTCTCAATTACATGCCATGCTCAGTGGATACAGCTATGAGTCATGGATGGCTGGTTGTTAAAACAAAAATATCCTTCACATGAATAAAATAATAAATTGTATAAAAAAAAGAAAAAGGCGCAGTAACCTCAGGGGATTAATGTGGGTGTGTAGACACAACCCAAGCCAATTGACCTTGTCTGTAAACAACGGAAATGAAAATGTGTGGGGACCGTCTGGCCCATCAGCATGATCTCACTCTAAAGGTATAGGAATATTTTCCCCCAATTCCCACCCACCAGCCAACTCTCCCCTATCGTTGTAATGAAGGCTAACACATGCAGCGTAACTTGGAGGAAAGTGCCATCTGCCCTCTTCCACATACATGAACTCACAGATGCCCATGATTGGCTAGTGTCACTGTGATTGACAGGGAAGAGAGAGTTTCCATTCCTCACACCCAGAAAGCATGGCCAATTGTGCGCTCTTGGCTTCCAGCCATGGATGGCTGTGGCGTAGTCGGGCTTCAAGCTTGCTGTGATAGGCCAGATGATTTTCTGGCCACTCGGGAGCCAAGAGTAGGAATTTTTTTCTCTGGTGCAAAATCAGTAAAAATGCTGTGTGAAAGCACCTAAATGTGTGAATTATTATTATTACTTTTTTTTTTTTTAAGATTGCGGTGTTGCATTTACATACGATTACTTCTGACAGAAAATCAGCTCTATATTATGACTGCTAAGCGTAACAGCTCGTCTCCTTACAGACAATTTGCCTAATGCAATATCTTAAATTAGCAACCGTCTTTATTGTCCCCTGCTGTTTTTAGGCACACGTTCCACACGAATTGTGGCAAAATCTCCAGCACCCAACAGCTCTATTAAATAAATTCAATATAAGCAGAAATGTTCCTGCCCTTTCATTAGGCTAATATGCCAGATTTGTCCCATCAAATGCCACTCAAAGCAAGCTTTATACGTTATTAAAATTCATCAGCTACTCAACCTTAACGGAACACTGACGTGATATTTTTAGATCATTTTTTTTTGCCACCTGGAGTGAACCGGTAATGCTTTTGTGTGATTGTGATTTTATTATTTATTTATCTACTTTATTAATGGCCTCCATTGACATTCATGAATTCCTCCTACATAACAGAAAAAAACAAAATCTTTCTCAGTCACGGTTTTGTTGAGCTTGATGAGCTAAAATCAGACGAAGGCAGGAGACTGTGCTTATTTTGCATAACGCATAACAAAAGCGCCACTTTTCCGTTTGCATCAATGACACTGATTTCAGCGTTTCGGCTTTTTTTTTTTTTTTGCAGCTTTTCTGCATTTAAATGACTGGCAGCTAGAGGCAGCTGTTTGAGTTGGAAGAACATGAGTGGATTCATGCCATCTGTGGTTAAGAGGCATCCTGAAGACTACACACACATGCACCCACACGCACACACACACTGATCTGATCTGAGAAATAACCCAGCATTGGCAGTGTGTTGAGTGGTGCCACCAAGGGAGCGTTTTTTTATTTCCTCCTTAGCAGCTCTAGAAATCAGAGAAGCCATCCGCCAAGAGCATAACAGCGTAACACAATTAAAATAATTAGGAATTCATATTTTATTCATCTCCCCTGCACTGGCACTTGTTATTCCAGTCACACACAAATCATAAACAGCCGCTCCATCTCGACTGAAGATTGCTGAAAAAGCGCAGAGCAGGGTTTTTTCTTTCTTTTTTTTTTCTCTGAAACGCTGAAAGCAGGATGTCTTCTCTGCCGACGAGACTTTGGCATGATCATCACAGCAGCATCACTCTGAACTTGGCATGATATCAGTTTCACGCTTGTACTAGATCATTTTCAAAGTGGAGGTGTATAATGCTGTTCATATATATATATATATGATGTAGCTGTTCATGTTCATAATCACACTGGCACTGGAGACTCCTTCCAAAAACGTCTCCACACAGAATCTTTATGTGGATCGTCTGCATACAAGTCCCCATGTAAGTTGTTACTATACAAACAGTAATGTATTAGGATGAGCATGTTAAACCTTGTAGCTGGAACTCTTATCCGAGATGCTGTTATGGGAAATTTATCCACACCTTCTGACCAATCAGATTCGAGAATTCTACAGCACTGTGAAATAACTATTACCAAACGACATATTGTTCAACGCTTAAGTATGTAATGAACTTTTATACCTTTATACTTTTATTTAGCTTATGAATGTAGGGGCTTATTCATGAATGTTCAGCATCAGCCGGCCACATGAACATCCTGTGCACAGAAGTGACGTTTGCTACTCTTTTGGGCCATCACGGGCATTGTAGCAGATTAATGGCAGCTGTTTATCTTCTATAGTGTGGCTCTTTATTGAAATGGGGAATATTCAGGCTTTTTTGGTACCTTTTTTGCTCTGACTCTAAGAAACAATTATCTTTTCTTTGCTTCTTACCTTCACAGTGATGTCTTTAGGTGTTGGGACGAGGGTACAGACAATCAAACCGAGCCATTTATGGACTGAATGAAGCAGGAGGAGATTTATTGCCTTGCCTATTTATAGTATGTACCGTTTAAACTGGTAGTCATAAGATCGCGTTTGGGAGAAACAGTAAATCAGATTATTCAAACGACGTGCTGAATGTGGGTGATAAAATGTAATGAGCTTCACTGTGAAGAGTATTCGCTGCAGTCTATTTGATCATATATCAATTCAGGGGTCTTTCAGAGATAAAAAGACATCAGTATAAGGCTTTATTTTTGGTATCGACATCAGAAAATTTTCCATGGATTGTTTTGGATTTTTGTGGAACTGAGCGCAACAGCACCACCACTGGACACAGGACAGTATGAAGAAGTGAGAAGTGAGGCTGGGGGCTGATTTCTTTCCAGCCCAGACTGTAGATTCATGCAGCCTATCAGTGACAGTCATATCATGTGATTCCATCAGGTGCGACACGTGCTAGATTTGATCTCCATTTGGGCTGATATTTTTCAGAGACATCAATAGCATGTCATCAGCAGGTACTAAAAAGGTGAATTATTTACTCTAGGTGGATTATTTACTCTATCAACCTTTTTCCCAAAAATGCCAAACTAAAAGTAGATAGACTCAACGCACATCACAAATTACACAAAATGACAGACACAGAACTTTAAGTTTAGACCAAGTGTACATTTTTTGAAAACGGTCTTTATGCCTCTAATTTAAAAAAAAAATCCTGTCTGCATGGACAGCAGTTTTGAAAATATCTCCAATTAGATGGCGATTAGTATTGTATATCATAAACCGTTGTAAATGTCAAACATCTCAAGAATAACGCTAAGTGTGAAATTCAGAAAAACACCAACGTGACAACCAACAACTGCTTATAGTTACACTTTGTATTATAAGTGTTCAACTTGGTCTTATCCAAAATCTCCATTCACAGTGTTTGTATCAAAGGAGAGATGGATTCAGGAGCAGTCATCAGCCGTGATAAATACGGACCTAACATGTTCAGAACACACGCAAAATGGACATGTGAAGGTTGACATCAGCGTTTTCAAAAACACGTTTTTCCCGTCCACACACACAAAAAATGAAAATGGTGTTTTAAAATTTCTCTGTCATGGAAGGTGTTTTTGAAAACCTTTTGTTTTCCTTGACCAAAAATGCCATTTTTCTTTGGACAGGAAACCAAACACAGAGAAAGAAATGACGTCTTCAAAAATATCCGTATACCCGTGTATGGGGCTTTAGTGTTGTCTGGTTTGTACGGAAGGGTTAGCTTTTCACTATGTTTAGTATTCAGAGGAAACACAGCATGAACCCAGTTACAGACCTGAAACACGTATTAGAAAAATGAAATGAGAAATGATGAATGTATCTGTCTATCTGTAATAGATTGCCCCACGTCATTCTTATTAAACCATCAGTTAGACCTCGTGATATAATGCATTCCAAAACCCGAGTAGTTTCATTGTGAAGATACTGATAGATAGATTTTAGCCTCACGTCTAATATCACGATTAGCCCTTACTGAATCAGTTAATCAATTCCTGTAAGGAATTTAGAAAATGAGTTTGCATTATAGTAAATGTGCCCTCCTAATTTTATTACATGATCTGACCCTGATTACAGCAAAAAACAACAACAACATCAAAAACAACAAAAAAAGATTTCATCCTAAATTCTATAAATAGCACCAAAGCCGTAGATAAACACAGAGAGCCCAGAAAGACAGCAGCAGAGTGTAGGTGCATCTTAAAGGTCTAATGGATTTTATGTTATCCAATAAGTTCATGCCGTATCTGCCTCTGGGAGAAAGCCTGCTGCTATTTCAAGCTTTTTTTTTCTCTCGCTCTTTCATCCCCTTTGTGACCGCTGCTGGGAAGATATTGCTTTGTTCGGTGGCTGTCAGCGGGTCAGCATTTACAATAGCTCGGGTGTGTAAATCAGTGCATGTCAGGTCTTTAAATGGCACACCTTCCCCCTTTTCCATCTACATTTAATTCTCAGTGAGAGAGAGAGAGAGAGAGAGAGAGAGAGAGAGAGAGAGAGAGAGAGAGACGTCTTCTCACGTTCGCTCCTCCTGCCTCTGACTGCAGTCACACCTCTGAATTAAATTCGGATAAGATCCACGAGACAGCAAATGAAAGATGGAGTTGTGTTACTTAAGGCTTTAGATCGAGGAATAGACAAGATGTCTTGAAAAAAGACATTTTTTTTCCCGCAACTTGGTCTCAGATGCATAAATTCATAAGAATGTGTATGATTCACATTGTGTGGCAAGTTACAAATGTTCAAATTAGCCTTATCAGGAAAGTTAGCAACTTTCTTACAACTTCATTCAAATAAAATCAAAGGAAATCCAGTCACGTCGTCTTTATTCATTTGCATTTGAAATTGAAATTCATCAGCGATCTCCACAAGTACTCCACGTTCAGGGATGGAACAGATATAAAAATTATACTGAAGTGAAAGTGTGTGTAAATCTTGTGTCAAGTAAAAATGATACTTTAATGAATGTTAAAGTGTCTACACTTAAATGCACTCAAGCACTTAAAAGTAAAAAAAAATCATAATCCATTTGTATGAAAATGTATGAAGGCTAGGTTTAAGAGCGGAATTAGCATTTGTATCATTTTTTGCGACTCTATTCGTATAAAATTGAATGACATCCAGCCATAACACCCTCTAGACATCTAGTAGGCATCTATGGGGAAAAGGTAGCAAAAATGTATAAGTGAACTTGTAAGTTTGCTGGCAAAATCTTACTTACAATTGGTGAGTAACAGTTGTACTTGAGTGAATGTTGAAAAAAGTGGCCACACTTAAATACTCAAACACTTAAAAATAAAAATAGAAGTGGTTTCACATGTTAAGAATTTGCACAACTCAATTTGTATGAAAAGCTATGAAGGATAGGTTTAGGGGTGGAGCGTTTAGTCACGTTTTCGAGACGGATAGAGGTGCAGGCTTTTCTTTATTAAAGAAAAGTACCAAGAAGACAAACAAAATGAACCAAGGTCAACACAAGAAGCAAAAACTGAGCAAATTAAGAACTAGGGCGCAAAACAAGGACACGGTATGAAGCATTAGCCAAGCACCAGCAACAATTAATGACTAAGACCAACAGACGCTAAGCAATCAAGATGACAAAGCACAACTTATCTAGAGACACTAATCAAGGGAGAACCTGAAAACAGGTGTGCTTTAACACAGGAAATGAAAAGGATAAAAGAAGAAGTGATTGAAAACCGGGGTGATTGACGCCCTCTGGCAGCTTGGTGGAGAAATGTCTAAGGTTGCCGGTTATTAAGGATACGGTTAAGGATTAGGATTAGGGGCGGAGTTAGTGTTCATACCTTTTACTATGATTTCATTTGTATGAATGTAGCAAAATCCAACCAAATCGCCATTGTTCATATAAATCATGTTTTTTTTCCCCCATGTAATTAAACTTAATTGAAAAGCAGCTGAGACTAACAAGCAGTCGTTGTGCGAAGACAACTGCCTGGTAGCTATATAGATTGATATGAAAATAATTATACAATTAAAATGTAAATAAAAATGTAAGCAGTAAAAAGGGATACAGCAATTAATTTTTAATTATCCCCCTAAAAATTCCCTGAAATGTTACTGAAGTATAGTAACGAAGTATAGAAACCTCTTTTGCTTTGTATTTACTGTATATTTGTTCATTTAGGCCCATTAGCGACTCATGGGATTTGATCCTACAACTTTCTGGTCGTTGGCTTATCATTTATCACTGGTCTATCACTTTCAGGAGGGAACAGGGAGCCAGAGAGCATGACGGCGAAAGAGAAGAGAGGAAAAAATGAGAGAGAATGAGAGAGAGAGAGAGAGAGAGAGAGAGAGAGCTAAATTGATCAAGCATCTTCAGACTTTTAATGATAAAGCACAGAGCACTCCCTGCTCATTAACTTTTCTCATTCACTCAGCTATAAAGCGTATTGTTTTTATGACAGCACGTCAGAATGTTCCTCCCTGTTATCTGAAAGAACACGAATGAAAGAGACAATGGTAAGAAATGACATGCACAGGAAAGAAATGCCACTTTTCCATACGAACAAATGAGAGCAATTATTGGCGCGAGTGAAATGACTTTGAAAGAACGCGCCTTTTATCTTCTAGCCGCTCCTATCGATGACATTGCTAATTGCCTGTGCAGTAAGACGCTCATGTGGCTCCAGGTTAGAGGTCATATCTGTTGATCTAATTTAAGGCTGAGTGCCCTTTTCAGTCCAGCGTGGGCAGATGAACTGTCTCGTCATTGGTGGAGGTATTTTACTATATTATAATTGCTTATCTTTGTACTGATGTTGTAATGAATTTAGGTAACATACTGTATTACAGTGTAAACGCTTATAAATACATTGTATTTGTTGTTATTCACGTTACTCAGATGCAGTTTTGTCATTTGCGTTACTCATACATAATCTTGTTATTTGTGTTACTCCTATGCAGATTTGTCATTTGCATTACTCGTGTGCAGTTTTGACATTGCGTTACTTCTATGCACTTCTGCCATTTGCATTTGTTGTATGCAGTTTTGTCATTTATGTTACTCGTATGCCTTTTTGTCATTTGCGTTACTCGTGCAGTTTTGTCATTTGCATTTGTTGTATGCAGTTTTGTCATTTATGTTATTCGTATGCCTTTTTTGTCATTTGCGTTACTCGTGCAGTTTTGCGATTTACATATGTGCAGTTTTGTCATTTGTGTTACTTGTATGCAGTTTTGACATTTGTGTCACTCATATGTAGTTTTGTCATTTGTGTTATTTGTATACCTTTTTTGTCATTTGTGTTACTTGTATGCATTTTGTCATGTGTTATTCATATGCAGTTTTTTCATTTGTTACTCACATGCCTCTTTGTCATTTGTGTTACTTGCATGCCTTTTTGTCATTTGCATTACTCATATGCAGTTTTGTCATTTGTTAATCATATGCCTTTTTATTGTTTGTGTTACTCATATGTATTTTCATCATTTGTGTTACTCATGCATTTTTGTCATTTGTGTTACTCATATGTATTTTTGTTGTTTGTGTTACTCATATGCAGTTTTGTCATTTGTGTCACTCATATGCGTTTTTGTCATTTGTGTTACTCATAGCAGTTTTGTCATTTGTGTTACTCATGCATTTTTGTCATTTGTGTTACTCATATGTATTTTTGTCGTTTGTGTTACTCATATGCAGTTTTGTCATTTGTGTTACTCATGCATTTTTGTCATTTTTGTTACTCATATGTATTTTTGTCATTTGTGTTACTCATATGCAGTTTTGTCATTTGTGTCACTCATATGCGTTTTTGTCATTTGTGTTACTCATATGCAGTTTTGTCATTTGTGTTACTCATGCATTTTTGTCATTTTTGTTACTCATATGTATTTTTGTCATTTGTGTTACTCATATGCAGTTTTGTCATTTGTGTTGCTCATATCCAGTTTTGCACTGCTACTGCAAGCTACTCATGGAAGAACATTTTATAAGGTGCCCTCTTAGACTGCAAGTCAATAAACATTCTAGGATTCTTTAAGGTTGTGTCCCAGACTGCATACTATAGATGTCTAAATAGTAATGACACCACTGGTGTACTAGCATACTGTATAGTATGTGTTTTTTTGGATAGGGATGCTGCCCACATATTTGAGTCTCTGTGGATGTAATTATGTGCTGCTTCTCATTAGGGTTGTCTCCTCAGCTCAGTATTACAGTGTTATGAGAATTTTTTATTATTGGCATGACTTCTTAACATTGTGATTTTATAGCAGTTCGTACACAAGATGTAGGAAAAAGGGGTGGGGTTAGAGTTCATTACTTTTCTCACGTATTCATTTATATTAAATGTTGCGAAATTCTAGTCACGAGATTCCAATTGGTATAAATTTGTACTGAGAACAGGTTGGACAGTCATAGTTAGCGAGAAAGCAAAACCTCACCTTCAACAAGAGTTTGTAACTGTGAGCGGGTCAGTTAACTCAGTTAACTGTTTTAGCTAGCTAGCTAAAACACAGGCTCTTATTGTAGCTTTTTTTTGTTGTTGTGATATCTTAGCACAGTTTGTGTAAGTTTACTAGCTCTCTCTGAGGTTCATCACACAGATCAAAACTCTTACACCTTATTGTTTTTGATGTTAGCATTATAATTACCTGATTAATTAATTTTACTGGATAAGTGTACATATTTGGATTAAATGAAAATATATGTGGTTTCTTATCAACCAAGTTTGTTGTGCGTTGTGTGTTGTGTTTTGTTGATAAGCATCGAGAGAATTTCACATTCTGCAGAAAAAGGGCTTCATTCATCACTGCCAGTTTCAATTAGTGCTGGAGTCTAATCTTACCACCATTCAGGGCTGTTTCCTGCTCCTGCTGTTTGCTTTCACTCTGTGGGTAATTGGATGGATGGCACTTTGAGATCACCAGCATGGAGTTAAGGAAGTTACAGATCATCTTTTCTGCCTGGCCATAAAGCTCAGCTGTACAAATGAACAGCCTCGATTCAGCAAGCAGATTGGCGTGCTTAAGAGTTTAATGTCATGTTCCATTTCCTAGATAACTTACAGAAATCTGTGTTTGATATGAAGTGATGTTGCAAATCTGTTCATACACTTTGGTAAACATTAAGGCTTGAGAATGGCTTTCGGGTCACATCACATGATACACTAACATGCGTGTAATTGTGCATTCATAGCAAGATGAACATTGGTAATTACAAATCCATGCATGAGAAATACTGTGTTGTTGTTTTTTTCATAAGACACTAAGGCTCTTGCAGTGTTGTTTCAATAATCATTTGCAGTTTCATCATTTGAGTTACTTGTATGCATTTTGGTCATTTGAGTTTCTCCTATTCAGTTTTGACATTTGTGTTACTCATATGCTGTTTGGTAATTTGTGTTACTGGTATGCAGTTTGGACATTTGTGTTATCCATATGCTGTTTGGACATTTGTATTACTCGTATGCAGTTTGGACATTTGTGTTACTCGTGTGCAGTTTGGTCATTGTATTACTTGTATGCAGTTTGGGCATTTGTGTTATCCATATGCTGTTTGGACGTTTGTGTTACTCGTATACAGTTTGGTCATTGTATTACTTGTATGCAGTTTGGGCATTTGTGTTATCCATATGCTGTGTGGACATTTGTGTTACTCGTGTGCAGTTTGGTCATTTGTATTACTCGTATGCAGTTTGGGCATTTGTGTTATCCATATGCTGTTTGGTCATTTGCATTAATCATATGTAGTTTTGTCATTTGCGATGAATGTATGCAGTTTGTTCATTTGCATTATTCGTATGCACTTTGGACATTTGTGTTACTCATATGCAGTTTAGTCATTTGTGGTACTCGTATCCAGTTTGGTCATTGCACTACACATATGCAGTTTGGTCATTTGTGTTACTAATCATATGCATTTTGGTCATTTTTGTTACTCATCATATGCAATTTATTCATTTGTGTTACTCATCATTTGCAGTTTAGTCATTTGTGTTACTCATCATTTGCAGTTTAGTCATTTGTGTTACTCATCATTTGCAGTTTAGTCATTTGTGTTACTCATCATATGCAGTTTGCTCATTTGCGGCACTTGTATGCAGTTTGGTCATTTGTGGTACTTGTATACAGTTTGGTCATTGCACTACACATATGCAGTTTGGTTATTTGTGTTACTCATCATTCATAGTTTGATTATTTGCAGTGCATGCAGTTTGGTCATTTGTTGTACTTGTATGCAGTTTGTTCAGTTGTGTTACTCATCTGCCGTTTTACTGTTTTACTCTTTAGTGCTACTGATATATTTAATTCTACTATTACTAATAATAGAATAACAATAACTGAGAGTAGAGATCTCAACAAGGTTATTTTTATTCACATAACATTTTTTAAAGATTATATTAAAAAACAGCAACAACATAAAGTGTCTAACCGTGTGCCTCCTGAACCGCAGACTCAGAGTCTGCCAATAAAATAAATAAATAATGCCCCCCACAGCATAACAGAGCCATAGGTTTTTTTTTCTTTTATTGGTCACCTGGCTGTGAAAATGGCTTTTTTTTTTATGTCCTTTTAGTCTTTGCACTCATGCGTTTTGCTTTCAGCTCATACACCTGCTTTCTATGATGGAGAAATACAGATAAAGAATGGATCATATTGATCCAGACTACGGATCCTTTTTCATTCAGTGTGAGATTAAGATTCAGCAAGGATTCATGGAAACATGATAACATGATTTTTAATGACTTCTTACACTCATTGGGTTTCATGTAGTCTTTGAAAGAATATTGATATGCGAGTCTCGTTTGGCATGGTGTAGAGTCTTGGATGCAATTCCTTACGTAGCGTAGCAGCACTCAGGAACACCTGAATCAATGCATTTTCATTTCAAGCCTCTCTCTAAGCACAATTTGTCGAGCTTCAATCACTTGTTATTGGATTTTGAAAAATCACAGTGACGGGTGAAACATGGTAAGGGCTCCAATTTGTGTAAGTCATGTCAATCTCTTTTTCAGATTTTTCAATAAAGTGCATCTATAATGTGTCTTCTCTGTACTGCAGCAATAAAAATAGCAATAAAATATCAAAACTCAACAGAAAAATTTTATTTAACTGTTTTTTGCAGTCATGATCATTGAATTATCTTCAGCTCCTCCCACTTTACAATCATGTCATATATCCTGGAAAGCTTGTTTCCTGTGTGTCATTGTGATATACACATCCATTTCCTTTATAAACCTTATAAACCACACAAACTAACTACACTTATATTACAGTTAACTGCAGTTAATTAAATCACATTACATTTTTAAAATCATTTTTCTCAAAAAAGTTTTTTTTTTTTCTTCAAAAATCTCAGTTTCTAGATGAGCAGCATTACAGAGGAAATTTCCCAACATGTTAATTATTACTAGAAATGATTTTCCATTTATCCTGGGGCCGTTAATAAACATTAATTCCAACAACATCAAAAGAATAGATTTTTTTTGGTTTTATTAAGTGTGTAAATTTATGCAGATGTAATTACACAAAGCCATATTTGCATAAATAAATGTACAAATAAATACTAAAAATTCTGGAAAAAATATATACATATATTTTTTTGTATAATGACTCTATTCACCTGTAATGTCTTGCCTTAAGGAGATGGGAATTTTTCCTGGCATGACATTTACATTAGTGTCATTATTAACATCTGGATGATCAGATCGTACAGATGTTACGACTGTCTAATGTACCTTAAGTGCCTGGTGGCAGTTATGATGGTCCGTCTATCACATGGTGAATTAGGTAAAGGATTACAAGTTTCCATTCCCATGGGGTAAGAACACAAGTGTGTGTGTGTGTGTGTGTGTGTGCGTGTGTGTGTGTGTGTGTTGAAGCCCCACTTCCATGCTCACCTGCTGAAGGGGCATATGTTCTGGTGATGAGGTCACTTGCGTCCCATCTGCCCCGGTTTTTTACAGACCAATCACTGTCCGTCTCCAAGCTGCCTGACAGGACACATGCTGTCTGTTATAGAACGAGTCTAGCGTGACAGCTCCGTCCAGACGCTTGTAGAGGATGTGACGTAAAATAGGATGCAATATGATGATTTGGTTATAGCCATGTAATGCAGTGTAGTGCAAAGGTTTGTGCACCCTTGGAAGGTTGTAGTGGCCAAATAATAATAGTAACCAAAAATGCTATTAGTTTGCAGTTCTGTTTTTGAATGTGATATAAATGTTCTTTAATAACTTGTGTATGTCTAATCTTTTTGTTTTTTAATAATAATAATAATAATTTATTTTTATTGTTTATTAATAATTCATTAGTTTAATTTATATAGCACTTATCTCAAACCCAGGTTGTTGCTTGTACGGGTCACTGTACAATTTTGGAAATAGACACACAAATACACAAAATGGTGATATAACAGTCAAACAAACAAGACTGATTTTTCCTGATATTTTATTGGCCAAATACATACACTATCTCCCTTAGTTATGGTCTGGAGAATAAAATGGTTATGGCAAAACTTATTTTGCAAACATATCAGTTTTCTGTTCATTTTTGTTCAGTTTTGGATTGTTGTGTTGTTGCAGGATACTCCCTCCTTTCTAACTTCTTAGATTTTTATTATTTTGTAGATAAATTGTCATGTTGGTCACAAACTTGCACTTGATTATACTTCCCATTGTGTTTCATATAAAATGGGCTAAAGTAATGAAGTGTGCACTGTGAGAGTATATATTGAGTACTTTTCTAATAAGAAATATCAGTGCTTTCCAGTGACAAGACTTCAGGGATATTTCAAAAAAATCCAATAGATATTAAAGTATGACTTATTAGAACTATCATACTTAAAACCAAATTTTAGCCATTAATGTAATTCATTTCTAAAATAAATCTATGTTAGAGAAACTAGGAATTGCTCCAAGCTTTCAAAATTTTACTGCCATTTTAATATACCTGCTGAGAACTAATCTTCGGGAATATTAAAGCCTGAGCCTGATTTTTATATATGTACATATAAAATTACATGAATTTCTTTCAATGATGCTGTGCAGGACATTTACAGAAAAGCCAGTTTTCTTTCCTTGCACTACATGTTTGTCCCAAAGAAAGTGAGGACACTTGTTCTACTTAGGCCGAGTTATTTACAACAAATTGCTTGTGAATTAATGAAGCGCTTATCAGTTAATCGAATCTGAGATCAATAGGCAATCTTCTGCTCTATTTCTTATCTACGTTCTCACAGTTTTATAGAGTTTAAAGGTCAATAGTTTAGCACTTCAGATTCAGTGAGTCTATGACACTGCAAATTTGACAGTGAAAAATTGACGGTTTGAAAAATTGTGATATCATCTGGGTATCACAAGCAAAGGATGAAAGCAAGCAGTGATTAAAAACAATTAATAAAAAAAAAAAACAACTGAGTCAGATCGGTAACAACAAAGTTTGGTTTTACAAAAATAAAAATAAAAAAATCTTGGTTTGGAGTGATGTACTCTTACTCTAATATACTACAAACCCTTAGAGGCAGAACCCTGTTTTTGAGTTTTTGCTTTTTTCCAGGCTTCTAGCTTTATAAATTTGTAACTTTGTAACTATATGTTGTTGTTTTCGGGACTTCCCTAGTAACTGCATACTTTTTATACTAGCTTTTTATTTTTTTTAAGAAATTACTTTTTTATGTCCTGTATATTTTCACTTAAATACGCTATATGGCCAGAAGTGTGTGGACACCTGACCATAACACTCATATATGCTTGTTGATCATCCCACTCCAGATGTAGTCCTCTACTCTTCTATAATATAACCTCCACTCGTCTAAGAAGGCTTTCCACTAGATTTTGGAGCATGGCTGTGGGGATTTGTGTTCATTCAGCCACAAGAGCATTAGTGAAGTCAGGCACTGATGTTGGGCGAGGAGGCCTGGGGTGCAGTCGGTCTTCCAGTTCATCCCAAAGGTGATCAGTGGGGTTCATGCTGGAGCAGGTTTGGGCCTCTTAGTTCCGGTGAAGGGAAATTGTAATTCTACAGCATACAAAGACTTTGTATACAACTGTGTGCTTTCAACTTTGTGGCAACAGTTTGGGAGGAACCACATATGGGTGTGATGGTCAGCTGTCCACATACCACATACCACAGATGGCCATATACTATATAAAATTCTTTCTGTTGAGGAATGGGTAGAGTGTAAATTTGGGAAAACCAAAACTTTGATGGTGGGATAAACTATGGTTTATGTAAGGAATAAAACATGATGGGGAATGCTGTTATAGAAAAATAATCAACAATGGGATAGCGTGATGCGACCCGATGTGAAGCAGAGTTACTATTTAAAATGTTTTATTCCACTTATACCATAGCAACTTGCTAATGATTACAATTTTTATTTTTTTAAAGAATGATGTCACTTTTCATGTGTTTAGAAGTCCCTGTCTAAGTTGCTACTATAGAAACGATAACATATTTGAATAAGATTATTAATATAAACCTGTGATTTACAGCTGCACTAGTGTCAGAGCTGCTGTTCTAGGAAATGAATCAACACCTTCTGACCAATCAGAATCGAGAATTCAACAACACTGTGGTAAAATAACTTTTATAAAACTTGGATTACTTGCCAGTACTACTAAAGTCTAGTGTGAGAGTGTTCAGGAATATGTTCATAACAATCTCCTGCGGTTTTTAATTATTTAGAAACTCCTTATTTAACCCACCTCATTCACTTCATCAAGACTCAGGCTCACCGCTGATTTTTTTTTTTTACATGATACATTTAGCCACATGCTGGATGTCATTGCGAATCTCCTGGTAAAGGTAATGAGACAGAGAGGTCTGGGAAACTATGTAATCACACCTCCGCTCTCAGGGAACGGCGGCGTTAAATCAAGCTCAGGTGGCTGATAAAAAGGACGGCGATTGTGTGCATAGCCAGACGTCCGGTCTCCGGGACAGCAACCAGGAGATTGATGAGCACGGATCCCCTTGCAGGTGGTTCGGCTATTTTGGGCTCTTCAGCTGCATGATTTTGATATTATATCGGGGCCGTCTGGGGAGGCGGGGGTCTATTTATCAAGCAGAGGGTCTCTTTTTTCAAGCTTTAGCTCTCGTGATGAGGGGTCTTAGTCCGCAGCTGTCTGAGTTCCACCACAGATCCGTCCATGTGCTGAAGTATGACACTGCCTTATGATTATAATTAGAGCAATTTTCCCAGCTGTAAAGCCTCGGACGTGTTCCTGAGCAGAGCGTTAACACCGGAGAAAAGTTATGCATGTAGGTCATGTTCCCGTCTGCCTTAATCAGTAACTATATTTAATCGGCTTCAGAGTAGCGTTTAGGACTCTCGGAGCGCAAATCTATAATTCGGAGACATAAAAGATGAGAGGCGAAGGAGATGGAGCCGCAAGCTGTTTCACTCGTGCAGATATAGGCCTGCGCTCTTACTGGAGGTCAAGCAATTACATTATGAAGAATTACATCCACCGACACGAGTGGATTTGTTTGAATGGGTCTGCGCTGATGTGCTTTTGACCGAGCGCAAGGATGAAAAGACACTTTGTCCTTCACAGAGGCTTTTTTGGTTGGTTAAATGTTAAGGTTGTTAATCACAGAGAGCATCTTAAACTCTCATTCCAAACGCATCAATACATTCCTACCTCAACGTTTACTCTGAATCCTTCAATGAAGGAAATATCAAGGGCATCTTCCAGCTTCTGTCACCAGCCGTGGGCTTTAAACCTGGTGTGTGAGTGGCAGCTGTAGGGAAGATTGTCTTGTTGAGGTGGAGAAACATACAGATGAGTTTCACTTTAAAATGACCATCCTGTTAGCACAGGCCATGTCTTTGGAATTTACATCTATAGCCAATATTATCTTGAGCTCAGTTATTATTACAAATTCCCCATCTTGCGTGTGGCCCGGTCCTGAGCACTGCTTGTGCTTATCACTCATTCTCCATGTGTGTTTTTTGTTTTTTTTGGTTCTGTCTCCGCCCCTGTCCTGTGATTGGTCTGTTACCCAGTGTGTTCACCTTTTTCTTGTTAGCCCTTAATACATTTCTCTGTTTAAATCCTGCTGTTTCTTTTTCTTTCACTGCAAAGTGTTATTTTGCATTCCTGTTGCAAAAGCTAAGCGATGTTTTTCCGAAAGCCTTTTTTTCTTTGTTTCACGTTTCCTGATTTTGCTCGCTAATCAGTTTATGAGTATGGATTATCCCTGTTTATTGCCTCCAACCTGTTCTTTGATCTATGCTATGAATTTATTTTTAAAAGCCTATTTTTTCGTTAATTAATTATTTTTTCACAAAAGGCACAATTTTATGGTTCCGCCACTAAATGGTTCGTCTGAGATTCTCGTTAGCGCGTTATCTCAAGAACAAGTTGTTGGACAGTTGTAGGATTTATATGGAATTATATGTATTTATATGGATTTATATGAATTATTATTGTAACCAGCAGATGAACTGATTAGATTTTGGTATTGATCCAGACAAGGTCAAGGTCAATGTAAGGTCAAATGTCTGACATGTTTTTCTTTCTATAATATTCCTGTTTGAAGCATATTTTAAGGGTAATTCAGGCAAACAGATTTATAATAAAAAGGACTAGACTTGTTGGTGGACATGCCCATCAATGCCATTGGTGTCGAGTACTACTTGTTTCCATTTAAAAGGAAGACTTTCTCAATACTTCTGCAGCGGTGTGAAGAATTAATGATGAATTTATTATTAAATTAATTCAGGTCATAGTTATATGTACAAGCTCAGGTACTGATGGCACTTTAGACACTTTAAGGCATAAAATCGACATGCTATGCTACATATCTAGCTAACTTAGCTAATGTTGGTGTTGAACAGGTGATGGTTGTTATGATAATGCAATTATATTTTGTGGTGTTTTTTTGCACTGAGAAAATGACACAAATGGTACAAATGAACATACTGAAATGTCACTCATCTAGTCTTAAGTAAGTATTCTGTTGTGTTTTTAGTCTAGTTGTGGGGTTTTCGCTGTTCAGTTTTTCGTTTTTCTGTTGTGTTTTTGGTTTTGCTCTTGCGTTTTTCATTCTTCTACTGTGTTTTTAGATTGTCTGTTGTATATACTAAATACTATTATTTAGTATCTTTGGCGTAGACGAAGCACAGTTTGACTGCTTCCATCTGAAACAAGGCTTGAAATGTTTTTGCCTTTTTTTTCTTTTTTTTTTTAGTAAGGACAAGGTGCCTTTACAGACACAAATCAACTGGTAGTGGCTTGTACAAATGAGCTACTCCTCAGCACTAACACTGCCTCAAATAGAATTAATGGCGCATTTTAGCACCCTACAGGGTTGCAGCTCAAATGAGCAAGCTGTGTCGGAAATTAAAGATATCCTTCTTATCTGTGTGAGAACTTGGAGACAATTTGCCAACACGAGCTCCATTAACAGTGCGCTTTTTAATGATAGCTGTGGAATCTTACTCAGTTGTGTCAGAGCTTCCTTTACTGCTTAAACCCATTGAAATATAATTGCAGATGTGTCAGGAATCCTCTAGTATCACTTCTTGACTTTGTTGTATAGATCTTTTCTGACCTCAAGCCATAAAAGAAAAACTAAAGCACTATAGAACTGAAACTTTTAGCATTTTATTGCACAGTTATATTGCTTTAATAGTTCAGTAAAATCAGATTATCTTTTACATGGCTCCTAATGAAAATGAACCCCAGGAGCTCCAATTAGTTTTATCATCATTATAAAAAATTCTTTGTCTGATTAAAAGTAGAAATTAAAAAATAGAGGGTGAAATTCCAGCTTCCATAAAACATTTTAAGTTAAATACTTGCATTTTCTTTTTATTTACCTAAAAATCTAATGATAAAGTAATACATTATACATTTAACCCATAAAGTATCAGCAATGGTCAAGAAAATTGACAAAAAATGATTATAACAAGTACTGACTATGCTAAGAAATTAAGCGGATTAACGTTTCAGGAGTCGTCGACAGCTCCAGAGTAACAATCTGCAACTTCGCATCTACATCCTTTTTACCGTTTTATTGCAGTTGTGGATTTATTCATATGATTTACTAAATTAAGTCTTAAAATCAATGATCATAACTTTGCTTTGTGAAAGTTTTACAATGTTTTACACATCTTTAGTCAGACTGAATGGTTTTTTTTTTTCAGCCAGCTCCTTACCCAACATGATTTATAGCCTAGACAAGATTATAAAGTAAATACAAACTTTTCCATGTCATTTTGGTGACATCTATTTACAATTTCTTAAATTTGAGTTTCTTATTTATTTAAAGTTTCTTATATGTTCTAGGCAGAAAACACCCAAATTAGTGTCTTTTTTTAGGAAATGTTTTTAGACCTTTTAGCTGTAATTTCTTCAGCTTCAATTAATGTTTGCTACTTACTTTGGTTTGTAAGATGACTTTATCAAGAACTACAATCAGAATGTGATTTGAGCCTCAAACACCTTTCTTGTTTATCATTCGTGCTTTGGTTACATTTATAGAAATGCAGCATAATGAAAGCAGGCAAAGATAAGTGGGTGGGGCCGTGTGACATAATAAAATTACCGCGTCAGAATTAATTGTTGCTATTTATCACCTAACTATATTGTGATGTGTAGTTTCAAACAAACAAACAAATAAATAAAGTAATGTTTGACGAAATTATTCAGAGGATATAAGCATTATGGATGAATTTATTTAGCCAGTAGTGACTGGCATTTTGACCGCATTTTGATGGTATCTGATTATCTGATGGAAAAATTTGGCCAAAACTCAATTTTTGTCTTTGTCTCATAGGTGGTTCTGGGGAATGACAACAGGGGTCGAATCTGCAATAATTATTTCGCATATAGCCTAATTAATTTTTGTGATCATACAGCGGAAAAACGGAACTCAAAAGGAAAAAAATAAGTCGGACCCCTTAATGTGGTAGACAAAAGGCTTTTTTTTACACTTAGCTAAGTTGGAAGAAAGTAGAACATGGTGCAATTGACACTAGAAAAATATCCAACGCCACAGTTGTTTGTTGTGAGTATGACGATGCACCAGCCAAGGAAGCAAAATTGGCTGTGCTCTCAGGGTAGGAGGGATGACATTCTTTCTCTCCTTTGCGAGTCACAGCAACACTCGTCAATCATGGATATCTGTGAGCTCATATATGCGGAGGAGGACAGATAGCGCTTTCCTCTGAGTGTGTTACACTGCCCTGTGATGCAGCATGAGCAGCAGTTTGAAAAGATTTGGTTGCCTTGCTAGACATATCTCAGAGGAAGCACGTGTTAGCTTTCACCCCCCCAGTTGTTAGCTGTCATACGATAGGAGAGAGCTGCCTGGGAATTGTCCATGACTACATTATAGAGAAAATGAAAAAAAAAAAAACCTCTTGTTTATCTGAGCGTATTACTTTAGTTGTGTAATTCTATCCCAATCGTAATGTTATTCAAAATATCACAGCTGTGCAGTATAATGTTGTGTATATCGTTAGCTAGCTTGGTGAGCTAGCTAGATCAGAAAACGCATCATGGTGGGTACATGACATGAACAGCCCCCCAGCCTGGCCCACCCATGTTGAAATGGTCCATAACCACTGCTTATTTGGCTCACATTTGTATTTCTGGCATCTACAAAGCACCAGTGTATAGCACGATGAGAATAATTTGGCTGTGAAAATGTGCGATGGTGGAATTGAGGATATTTGAATGGGATTGTCTTACAGGGGGGTTACATCACATTAAAATGCATATCCCTATTGATTACAGACGAGAATTGTGCAAAGTCCAGGATATTTTCTCAGATCATTTCATTTACAGCTCTCATGATGCCACTGAAAGTGGTTCTTTGTGCTCATTTTATGCTGATTGAATGATGCGTGTAACAAGTGTATATTTAACAAAAACAAAAACATTGCATGCAGAGATAACGAACATTTCAGTATGATGTCTCTCAGTAGGATCGTTCAACTAAATTCACCTTAATGCACAGCGTTTATTTTGCTTCTACAGATTTGGTTTAATAACTTAATAACTTTGTAGGTCTCACCCAGGTGAAGCCTTGTCCCAAATGATCAGGGACTCGTTTGTTGCTTCATTGACTGTAACAGTGTAATTAGAGCTTCATTATGGGCTATAATGTGCTGTAAACAGTATTGTATAAGTGCACATGAGGGCAAAGCACATTATAAAACCTAAAATTAGAAATATACAACAGAACCAAATTGTTCTGTTGTTTCTATTATTTCTATTGTATAGGTATTTATGGAAATTATTTTCTTTTCTTTGATGTTACTCTTTCTACTTGTGCTGCTGTGTCAACATGAATTTCCCTTATGGGGGAATCAATAAAGGTACATCTTATCTAATCTAAAAACATGACAGTGAATTCATAAAAACAACAGCAAAAACAGAAACAAAACAGAAAAAAACAAAAACACAACAGCACATCCAGAAAACAATAGCAAAACTAAACACAGAACAGCAAACTGAAAACACAGCAGCAAACCAAAATCACAAGAGCAAATCTGAAATAACAACAGCAAAGCCAAAATCACAACAGAAAATTTGGAAACGCA
>CM040473.1:18113532-18168111 GCA_022758105.1 Pangasianodon gigas | reverse complement strand
AAAAACACAACAGCAAATCAGAAATCACAACAACAAAACCAAAGACACAACAGCAAATCAGAAATCACAACAAAACCAAAGACACAACAGCAAATCAGAAATCACAACAAAACCAAAAACACAACAGCAAATCAGAAATCACAACAACAAAACCAAAGACGCAACAGCAAATCAGAAATCACAACAACAAAACTAAAAACACAACAGCAAATCAAAAATCACATCAACAAAACTAAAAACACAACAGCAAATTAGAAATCACAACAACAAAGCCAAAAACACAACAGCAAATCAGAAATCACACAACAAACCCAAAAACACAACAGCAAATCAGAAATCACAACAAAACCAAAAACACAACAGCAAATCAGAAATCACAACAACAAAACCAAAGACGCAACAGCAAATCAGAAATCACAAGACCAAAAACACAACAGCAAATCAGAAATCACAACAACAAAACTAAAAACACAACAGCAAATCAAAAATCACATCAACAAAACTAAAAACACAACAGCAAATCAGAAATCACACAACAAACCCAAAAACACAACAGCAAATTGTTGATGTGATTTCTGATTTGCTGTTGTGTTTTTAGTTTTGTTGTGATTTCTGATTTTCTGTTGTGTTTTTGCTTTTTGTTGTAATGTTTTCTGATTCTTTGTTGCATTTTCTGATTTGCTGTTGTGATTTCTGAATTTGCTGTTGTGTTGTTCTGTTGTTTTTTTGCTGTGTTTCTGAATGTCCTGTTTTGTTTTCTAATTTTTTT
Organism: Pangasianodon gigas; assembly: GCA_022758105.1. Classification (NCBI taxonomy): domain Eukaryota; kingdom Metazoa; phylum Chordata; class Actinopteri; order Siluriformes; family Pangasiidae; genus Pangasianodon; species Pangasianodon gigas. The sequence continues at coordinate 18,167,342 of CM040473.1, read as the reverse complement.
CCTGTTGCCTGATTTGCTGTTGTGTTTCTGAATGTGCTGGTTTGGTTTTACATCATCTGATTTGCTGTTGTGTTTTTTGTTGTTGTTGTTTTTTTCTGTTGTGTTTCTGGTTGGGTTGTTATGTTTTCTGATTTGGTGTTGTGTATTTGGCCAGTGCTTCCTGTTTGTTTAAAAGGGCAGGAGGAGGAGGAAAGCCTTTATAGGACACACTTGTTGAATTCATGCCCTCTGTATTCCTGCATCACACTGCGAGCCTGTGCGTTTGTTTATAACTCAGTGGACGTGGCTCTATTACTGTCACGCTTGAGTATGAATTCACAAGTCATCCTGTGCGACTAATACCTGCCTCAAATAGCAATTTATATTCTTCCCTTAGTAGACATAAAAGTGTATAAACCTAGACCAAATTACAGTTTCTCCCATGGCGGTGGACTTCCTGAGACACGCTTAAGAATAAGATCATTAGTGTTGCTCTATTCAAATGTTAAGCTACATTATTATTACACTGTAAGACCTTCGAGAAATCAATCAATCAAACAAACAAACAAACAAACAAACAAACACACCTCAGGTTGGATTCAGCAAAGAAAGAAGCAGGCAGCTTGCCATTATTTTGCAGGCCGACACACTCGAGCGCCTTGTGCTCACTCATTAAAATTCATAGGTCCAGTAATAAATGTGCACCACAAATTATGCTTTGTGTCAGCCGGCGCCAGGCGTGTTCTTCAAAGCCTCAGTGTTGCAGCACCTAATAATTCTTTTAAGAACCTGTCGACTGTTAATAAATTAACCTGCAGCACTGCCTTTGTGTTTTAAACCTTATTGGTGTTTGGTGAGATGTGACAGGTGTACAGTCGTAATCTCGGCTGGTTTCTATTAAAGGTTAATAGATATGAAAGAAGGAGATCCAGTGATCATGTCAAGGACTCTAGAGATCATCTGGGATTTTCATAAAGTATTAACAAATCTCCTAGGAAGTGGCATTTTCCTGAATATAATGGCCATGAAAAAAAAATCACTACTTTAACACTAAGATTATTTACGAATATGAAATATGCCGATTGTTATTGTTATTGGTGTATGACTGATTTTCACATTTGCACACTGATGCTTTCTAGAGATTTTGTCTCAGTGCACTTACTTCATTTACAATATCTCATGATTCATTCAGATCTAGACTCATTCATACTTTTTAAAGTATCACAATTTTTTTATTCTCCACAGCTTGCATTATAATATTTTTAAAGGTTATACCACTTATTCAAAGTTTTAATTTGCAATGATTTATGCCATAATTTGTTGTCATTTTTATCCATCATAAAAAAAAATTTCTGTTAAGTCTGTCAGAACGACTGTCACGTACAATTTCATGATATTTACATATTTAAGGGCATAAAACCATGAGCTGCGTCTAGTGGTTTCACATGTGTGAGAAAGAAAGAAAGAAAGAAAGAAGTATACATAAATAAATAATAGGAAAAAATGAAGGGAGGGAGTACACAAGGGAGGAAACAAACAAATAAAGAGAAAGAAAGAAAGAAGCATGGGAAAACACAAATAAATAAATAAATAAATAAATAAATGGAGAAAGAATGAAAAGAAAAGAAGGCGAAAGAGCAGCCAAATGTAGCTTTATTTAAATCCGCCATTCCCCTTTTGTATTTGTTCATTTCTTTTTTTTTTTTTTGTGTAACTGTAAAACCAGCATCACACAATACAGTAAACACACTGAACGACAGGAGCGGCATTCAGGTAATGTGAAAAAAACAAACAAACAAACAAACAAAACTGCAAATTCTATCAGACTGCACGTGTTACAGCATCTGAATGTAACAAATTATTAAGTTCATATTAAAATAATCAAGTAAACAACGATAAAGTACACAACACTGTAACGATGTGACGCTCCTGTTGACATCACTGAGATAAAAACGTGTCAGAAATGTAACGTCATTGCGCACATGAGGGGGCGCTACATCACCAGCTCCTGGGGTCATACTGTATATCACAAGATAAGACGAAACCATGGTTATAAGGTTTTCTTCCATTTTTTTTCCAGTGAAGAAGGACATGAGAAGTAATTGCAGGTAGGAAGTAAAGTTGCGAGAGGGGAGACGGAAGAAAAGTCGTACTGAGCGGGGCACACGATTGGTCTGAGGAATCGTGTCCTACCACGTCGTAGCCAAACTGCTCAGAACGCGATCAGTCACACTTTACCTTCCTCTAGTCCCGCACAGTCTCCATGAGGAATCACACTGTGGTCCATTATGGTGATGATAGCGGCCATCATTCTTAACTAGCGGATGCTAATCAGGTAGAATGATCAGCGGCGTCTGGAGAGCGTGATTGATGAAAACAACGGAGCGAGGACAGCGAGCTGACATTTGCAGGCAATTACAGCTGTTAATCACGGCCTGTTTATGCAGATGACTAAATTCAATCAAACTGATGATTGAACTGACGGGACACACTCATGTCCAAATTTGTCAAAGTCGAAAAAAAAATCCTCGAGGGGGAAGCGCAAACTAGCAGAAGACTTGATACGGAAATATGAACGTGTGCACTGAGTCTCTGTTCAACTGGTGTTTTATTGCTCCAAATTATTAGCCCCCCATCCTCCCTCCCTGTAATTTCAGCCACAGCAGTTTGGTCTGTTTTGATCGTATCACAGAACAACTCTAAAAGTCTGGCGTGTAACCCGGTTAGACAAGGCTGTCTGTGGGAGACTTGGAAGAAAAACTCCCAGATCTCTCTTTGGCCTTCACCATTCACCAAACACCAGACATCCATCTGTGCCATCCATCAGCTCTCCAGCTTCGCCTCGCATCCAGAGTGCGCTACGCAAACATGCAATTTTTCAAAAGTCAAACCAATCCAGACCGTCATAATATTTCCAAATTATATTCTTCCAAACCAGCCATAATAGGAAACATTTCAGGGTTTGTAGCTGTTAAATAGTGTGTGTGTGTGTGTGTGTGTGTGTGTGCGAGAGAGAGAGAGAGAGAGAGAGAGACGACTCTACTGGCAGGAAGCCCAGGGTAGATGATGTAGATCAGTTTGAGATATGAAACATCGTCCGGTTGTTGAGTCTTTAAGGAAACACACCAATGTGTAGATTTCTTTCATCTGCAGAACTGTACAGTACACACAGGCAACGATAGACATCTGCAGCTCGGACAGACAGACAGACAGAGAGAGAGAGAGAGAGAGAGAGAGAGAAAGAAAGAAAATATAGCTGCGTATAATAGAGAGTATAGAATAGTACAGAATAAATAAATAAATACTCAGAAACAAATATCGCAAAAAAGAATGAAAAGGATGGAAGGAAGATTAAGGGAGGAAATAAGAAAGGAAAGTAATTATATAAAAAAATAAACACATAAACAGAGAAAAAACAAACAAAAAAGAAAGAAGGGAAATAAGAAAAGAAAGAAATTCTATAAATAATGAACAAAGAAAGAAAGAATGGAAGAAATATGAAAGGGAGGAAAATTATTCTATAATCGATATTGATTAGAAAGAAAGAAAGAAAGAAAGAATTCTATAATGAACATAAGTACCTAATGAAATAAATAAACACGCAAACAAATAAATATGGAAGTGAGGAAAATAAGAGAAAAAAGAAAGGAAGGAAGGAAGGAAGGAAGGAAATAAATAAAATTTGGAATAGATGTTAAACTGCATAAATAATAATAACATTTTTTTAACAATACATCACTATTCTTTTCTTCTACATCATCACTCTGTTCTTTTCTTCTATAGTACATCACTCTATTCTTTTCTTCTACAGTACATCATCACTCTATTCTATTCTTCTACAGTATATCATCACTCTATTCTATTCTTCTACAGTACATCACTCTATTCTATTCTTCTACAGTACATCACTCTATTCTTTTCTTCTACAGTACATCATCATTGTTTCCGAGTCAGATTCATGCACAGACCTAACAAGCAGCGCTTGTGTGAAGGACAAACTCGGCCTCATCACTCGTCTAAACGACTCGCTCCTCTGTGTGTAAATGTCATCCTCGATTCCGTGTCTCGGCCCGTTCTATTTGTCAGACATTAACCAGGGTTTACTCTGAAGCGGAGAGCCGTCCTCTCGGCCAGATTGCTTTTCTAAATCTGGCCACATAAACACCACCTCCTTCTGCGGAGGCATCAGACCAATCAACAGGTAAATGGACAGACACCTGCCACGCCGTGAGTCATGATCTCTGGCCCACTGAGGCACGCAGAGAGAACAGTCTGTTCTGAGCACATGCTCACCCCGCTCACTCCGCTGTCTGTGTTTACCCTGCTCTCTCTCTCTATTTACCCCGCTTACACTCTCTATTTACCCCTCTCTCTTTATTCATCACCCTGTTCATCCTCTCTGTTCATCACCCCGCTCTCTCTGTTTACCCCGCGCTCTCTGTTCGTCACCCCACTCTCTCTGTTCGTCACCCCACTCTCTCTGTTCATCACCCCGCTCTCTCTGTTCATCACCCCACTCTCTCTGTTCATCACCCCACTCTCTCTGTTTGTCCCGGTCTCTCTGTTTTCCCCGCCCTCTCTGTTCATCACCCCGCTCTCTGTGTTTACCCTGCTCGCCCTGCTCATCCTGCTGATCCCGCTCGCCCTGCTTGCCCCAGAAGGAAGGAAGGAAGGAAGGAAGACAGGAAGGCAGAGAAGTAACAAGGAAACATACAAAGAAAGAAAGAAACAAGCAGACAAACAAGCAAACAATCATAAAAACTAGGAAGGGAGGAAAATAAATAAATAAAAAGAAGAAAGGAAGGAAAGAAGGAAGAAATGAAAGTAACAGGGAAAAAAACATATGAAGAAAGAAAGAAAGAAAGAAAGACAAAAAATGAGAAAGGAAATTGGATGAAATTTAAAAAATAAAAAGATGAAAAAAAGGAAAAGAAGGGAAGTAACAAGGAAACAAACATACAAACAAATAAAGATGAAAATGAGCAACAGAGAGGAAGTGAAAGAAAGAAAGAAAGAAAGAAAGAAAGAAAGAAAGAAAGAAAATTTATTGTAGCTATACTGTGAGTCCAGTACAAACATTGTTAACTCTATAATTATTGGCACTCTTTATGAAAATGAGGCAACATGCATTGCAACATATTTCAAAAGTAAACACCTGGTGATGTTTAATGTAAAACAGAAAGTGATTACTGTGCAATTTATTGCTGTCAGAATTATTGGCATCCCTACATACCAGTTAATAACAGTTAATATCAGTTGTTAATAACAGATGAAGCCCCGCCCCTCTGTTCATAAGACCTACAGCAGTGAGCTGCTTCCTGTAATGTTGCACAGGACAGGAGACACACTTGCTGTCTGTGAATAGCTGCGAAGACGTTCACAGGGGAGTTTGTATACTTGCTCCACTGACTTACTTCTGAGTGTGCAAACATTGCCACTGCTGCGCTTACAGTATCACGAGGAATCTCTGATATACAAAAATAACCAAATAACACATCAGCATCATAGACTGCATGACTTATCACTTGCACTACAAACATAACTGTTTCCTTACAAAGTATAATGTTGATTGACTTATTAGATCCCATCAAGAATCTTGGGGGTGTGCTGTTAAAGGAAAATAATCAATGACAGGGTGGTGTGATGAAGTGGAGTTACTGTTACAACCCCAAAGTTCATTAGTTTCCTATAACAGCACATCCTGAAACATTTCATTCCTCTTACACCACAGCAATTTGTCAACTATTACAATTTTTGTCATACTTTTTATCCATTTATAGTTACATTTAACATTGTAGAATGCCCACGAACCGAGTTAGTTCCTGTTATCACTTACATTATAGCAGCTATAAACGCTTGTTCCCTCACTTTCTCTTGAAGTTAATAAAGCAGAACCACAAAACGCAAAGTTTTTTGTCCTGAAGACTTCAACATGGCAGAAAAATATAGTTCTGTAAATAGAGTAGAATAATACATGATGATGGACTTAAAATCAGCAACTTGCATTTTCTTTAAAGTAGAAAGAAAAAGGAAATTCTCTAGTGGATTTAACAAATGGCAAAGACGAGGAAGGCTTAGAAAAAACAACCGATAAAAGCCAGAAGTAAAGTGTTTGAAAGGTTCATACGGAAAATCATATAACTCTGAAGATAACTGTCGTGGCAATCACGCACAGCTCCCACAGAGCGGGTGCGGTTTGCCAAAAGCAGAATTATAAAGGCTTCGTTGCATGATGAAAGTGGCTCATTTTTATCAAGAGAAAGCCCAGGTTACAAATAAAAAGGAAAGCTGTATGTTTGAAAAGTTGTGGACAGGTTTTCTGGAGAGACATATGACGACAAACCATCATAAAAAGTTCTGCTAAAGATGTAATTAAAATGTAAAACTTTAAAATGATCTACTAACTGCTACAAAAATCTCATTTTACTGTCATTAAACGTCCAAGGATCTATGAGTACACATGAATATTCATAAATTAGGCAGATGGCTGTCATGTCTTCCTGCCATCTCAAATAACCTAATATTGCTAACATCAGCTAACTTAGCTAGCAGCCTAGTTAACTGCTAGTAAATTAGCCAACATTTGTCGCAGGTTGACTGAAGTGGGATTTCAGTGTCTGAGTCTCTGTTTACATCATTATTTTGTCAACAGTGGTCAAACTTCAATATAAAATATAAACTATAATGTTACCATAACAATTATTAATCACTAAGATAACAGCTAACAGTGCTAAAAGTGAGCTAGCTGGGCTTAGCACACATTTTGCTGTACTTAATTAGCACGCTAGCTACATTTTTCAGGTTCTTTTGGTTTGGGATGGTTAAAAAAACTATCTTTCTAACAGGGATATATACATACACACATCACTCACATCATCTATCTATCTATCTATCTATCTATCTATCTATCTATCTATCTATCGCACTGTTTAATTCTCATTTTTCATTGGTCAGAAGGTTCTAGAATGGAAGGAGTCTCCAGTATCAGTGCTTGGTTCTAAGAGCAAAGGTGCAACTTTAGGTTTTCTGACATGGGAAAGTCTTCTGGATGGATGGCGCTTTTTAACGTTTTATAATTAGATTCAATATTAACAAAAAAACGTCACCACATCAAAGATTATAAGAATTACTTTGTTAAAGAACAACCCATTTTTAAATCTGTTTATTATTAGTCTTAGTTTATGTTCATCTGTCGTGTATGAGCTGTTACTATAGAAACAATAACGTATTAGAACAAGCACATTAATATTAATGCTCATGTTACAGCCGGAGCTACCTGTGCTGTTATACAAAAATAACGCACACCTTCTGACCAATCAGATTCGAGCATTCAGCCGTGTTGTGGTATAATGTATCTTATTCAATTCAAGAGAGAAAAAGGGAGGGAACGACTATTTATAGCTGCTGTAATGTAAGCAATAACATTTCGTGGACGTTCCATAACATGTAGCATTAAATGTAACTATACTAAATGTAACATTAAACATAATTATAAGCAGATAAAAAGTAGAAGTTGTCATTCTTTAAGTAATTTAAAAAAATAATTGTAATTGCAAATTTCTGTGGTATAAGATGATTAAAATGCTTAATAGCATACTGTTACTGGAATTAAATCAACTTTCAATTGTCTCACCACCATATCACTGATTAGTTTCCTGTAACAGCACATTCCCAAATGTTTGATTCCTTATTTATTGTTATATAATATATAACAATGATGAAAAAATAGATCTAACAAATAGCCTATAAAATGGCTTCCACTAGAGTGATTTCGTTTGAATCCCTTTATAATTTTTTGGAGAAGATGATATGACCTTCCAAGCTGTCAATTGACGCCAACCAGAGAGTGATGAAAAAAATGTAAAAATATTCCAATGTGATGTTTGTGTCAAGTTATCTGCACACTAAATGTGTGCTAAACCTTTCTTCGGACTAACTAGGATTAGTGAATTTTGTTTTTAATGCCTTAAACCCTGAAGGACCCGTGGATCCAGACTTATATTCCTCACTCGAACTACACGCTCATTAGTGGAATGCATATTAGATCTAAGCTACAAATGCAGCACATAAATTATTTACCAGAGTAAGATTAGAAAAAAAGCTTTGAGGAAAATTTTATCAGCCAAAAATATTTGTGTTTAAGTTCTCTTTTTTTAATATTTAATGTAAAAGTAATGAATATACAGTTAATTCCAGATTTACTGGCAAAATTATATTAATTTCATACGATAATACAGTTTCACTCAATTCCACTCATGAAATATCTGTGGAGAAAATAATGACACCCCTAAAGAATATTGAACCCAGTGGAGGCTCATACGTAGGGCCATGTAGGGCAGAACTCAACAAATGTTCAACAAATGTTCATCTTCATAAAGTCCTCATTCACAGCTCCATGCAATGTAAATTCCGTTAAAATACTATTTACCTCTTTTGAGTGACCAACAATTTATAAAAAAAAATCTTGCTATTTGACAGATATAAGCTGATGTTCTATTGATTTGCAATATACACAATATGGCCAAAAGTTTGTGGACACCTGATCATCAGATCTGTATATGCTTGTTGAACATCGCATTCCAGATTTAATCCCCATTTGCTGCTATATTAACCTGCACTCTTCTGGGAAGGCTTTCTGCTAGATTTTGGAGCGTGGCTGTGGGGATTTGTGTTCATTCAGCCACAAGAGCATTAGTGAGATCAGGCGCTGATGTTGGGTGAGGAGGTCTGGGGTGCAGTCGGAGTTCCAGTTCATCCCAAGGGTTTTCAGTGGGGTTGAGGTCGGGGATCTGTGCAGGCCACTTGAGTTGTTTGTAGTGCTACAGCTTACAAAGACATTCTATACAATTGTGTGCTTTCAAATTTGTGGCAACAGTTTGGGGAAGAACCACACATGGGTGTGATGGTCAGGCATCCACATACTTGTCCACAAACTTTTGGCCATATAGTGTATGTTACAACAGAGAGTTAGAAAACACTCCTTGCACTTACACTTTGCCTTTGTTTGTGGAAATTTGTTAGATTTTATTCCAGTTATTTGCTGTAAAACAAAATCTTGGTAGCCACCGAGCATTTTTAAACTAGCCAGATTTGGTGTAAAAAAAAAAAAAACACAACCTTGGCAACCCTGTCAACAACTGTCCTGTCCTCTGCTTCTCCCCTGAGCATGGGGCAGAGTGATTCCTGCCCCACTGGGCCTCTATAAGCTCTTGTTGCAGTTCTTATTTTTTACTACTAGGTACAATAACAACTCTATGGAGGTAAATGGAGCAGTGAGCATGCTGAGCTATGATTTTGCAACATCTAGAAAGGTGTTAAGATTTGGGTGTAAATGTAAACATGAACAGATTTCTCAAAAAGAACCAAACTTTCATGCCAGTATTGTTGTTTTATGCTTTGCGTTGTTGAATCGTCTTCTCTAGTTCTTCTTAAAGCTTGCTTTAGTATTAACTTCCCTGTTTTAATATTACCCTTTCCTTTTTAATTTAATGCTGTAAATTTCCATATGCTGTCCATGGAGGGTTTTTTTTGCCGCATCAATTCTTCTTGAGAAGCTTCTTATAAGGCTGCAGGCTAATTACGTTTCAACGCGCTTTTAATAACGCGCTCTCTTACTGCAGGAATAAACGCTGTTTTGAAGAGACATGATATTTATTTTAGGGAGTTGTTATTAGCTTGTTATTGTGTTGCTGAAGGTGATCTTGAGGCGGCACACTCGCACAGCAGGCTGTGTATAAGGCAAAGATCCATCGTGACCCTGAACTGCATATACTGTTTATACAGCCAATAAGTGAAAGAAAGAACCTCGGAGATGGAAAGGATGTTTTCCTTGAGGAACTGATTAAATGTTTATGTGTAAATGTGAAAGAAAAATTATTTACTCATAGATAGGACCAAAGAGCTGCCTTCATGCAAGAAACGTTTAGGCTGACGCAAGCCGCAACTTCAAGGGCTGACCATTTGCACTGAAGTTAGCATATCGTGTGTGTATTTGCATGCAAGTGTGTGATTTTTCCATACAGCGTTATTGATGTGTACAAATGCAATGTCTGAATGTCTGACTTTTGCACCACACTGCTTCTTTGATCCTTCGTATTACACGCTCCGCATACAAACCTTCCATTTTTATTTGGCCACATTTGGATGGTGTTGGATGATTTCTTTCCAGAGTTGTTCTGTAGTAAAATGCAGGCTCGTCATCACTGACAGCACCACACTGAGTGTCTGATCCGCTGCCAGCTGTAATGGTTCAGTGCCTCTGCGCTCCCGTGTGCCAGCATTTTGTCTTTTTGTACATAAATCACGGTGGATTGTTTAAATCCACGTCCAAACTACTCTTCACTGCGATCAGACGATACAGTCAAGTGTAAAATTATTGGCACTCTTTATAAAAATGGGCAAAAATAAATATGCAAATTAAGTAACATTTGGAATAGTTCAAGAGATGGTTTCAAAATTATTGGCACCCCAACAATTAGTATTTCTAACAACATTTTAGGCACTTTTTGGATTTTGGAGACTCCGTTGTCTCGTTGGATGGACAGCATCTTGGTCCTCTTTAAGCACAGGTTTGTTGCAAAACTGATTTTATGTTCCACAGCTATTTCTGTATTGAATGCATGGGTGGTTCTAGGGTCAGTGGATATCCAGGGCTTAGCCCAGAGACATCCATGTATGCGTCATAATACACGGAATACACTTTAAAATATGTGTTTGAAAGTTACATGGGCAAAGCATCTTCATTTTTAAAAGAGGTAAATCTTTCATTATTGCTTATTCTATACTGCTTTATTCCACCACTATAGAGATTCATCTGAAAGTCATCCTTAATACTGCTCACTGCTATTATAATTTGTAACCAAACTCACTGAATTCATGTTTAAAACCAACAAATCCATAGCCATGACACCAAGCTGTTATTGCTTATCTAATTAGGAACCTGCCCACAGAACATCCACAGATTACCGTACTCATCAACAAATCAAATGCATGACCACAAAGTGAGAATACCAGACATTACTAGATGTTAGAGTTACAAACAAAAGGAGCAGCACAGGTAAAGTTTAACATGTGCACTGCTTAATTTTGACAGGGCTGTTCAGGGACGAATATTTAGCCTTATTTACCGGATGGCAGGATCGGGTGTTATAGCTGAATTACAATACATTCAATAAGTTAAACAGTAGGTTACAGATACCTGAACAAGCTGCATCTTTCCGTTCAAGTGTTGAACCTGGCTGATGCTGTTGTATTTGTGTTTTTCTTAAGAACTCAGTGATGAGTACAAACCAAGGTAATAAAAATATTCAGGGTTTTACTGAAAACATTCGGGGTCCTGGTAGTTTTTATCTTGTTGAATTCTCCACTGGACAAATCTTAACCTCCTGGCACAGGCAGCCATGTTTGAGGGTAAATGTCTAACAAGTTTTAGAGGATCTTGGATCACACCAAACCCTGACCACTGGTACTTATCAAATTTCATGATGCCATCAATCTTCACAAGACCTCCATTATGCTTATTTTTAATTACTTTCATGTTTACAACTATTCCAGATGCTTACACACTTTTTTATTACCATCCTGATTGTGCTTAATTGTATTTTTATATGATTAATTGCATTATTTTTCTATATGAATCATTTTTTTTTCTAGTTGTGTAGGTCAAAACCCATCTCTTGTGTGTTAAACCTCATACTTGGCTTGACGGAAAGAGTTATTGTAGACTTTTTTCAAGGAGGATGATTTTCTTGCATTTTTTTTGAAGGTATGATTTATATGCATTAAAAAGTTCTCATGAAGGTTTTTTTAAGAGGAAACAAAAGTTGTTTCAGTGGAAAACTTGAATCATTGTGTATTATCAAGGTTTTATTTTTGTTCATTGTGTTTTCTATTTCCTAAAGAAGTATATAAATGATATTTAATTAAATTCACTGATTGTTTTTTATTATTATATTACACACAATAAATATAGCAACAATGAATATAATAATTTAATTTATCACGGCACTGGTTTTTATTAATGGGCTCATTTTAATACATTTTCAGCTCATTCACATGGACTTGTATGAGGAACTCTCCACAAAAAAAAAAAAAAAAAAGTATAATCATTGATGTGGTGCAGTTTTCTGCAAAGAGATTTTAATTTAATATTTATGGAAGCAGTCTCCAGTGTCAACACTTTGTAATAGTTAGAATAATAGTTTTAAAAAATTGTAAAAAACAAAAAACAAACAAACAAAAACATTACATTTCCACCACAGGAAAGTCTTCAGTACAGAGGAGATTATGGTGATGAGTGTTAATGTGTGATGTTATCAAGCGTCTGAGAAACGCCGTGTAAGTAAATGCAGCTTAATTCAAATGTGTATGTTGTGTCCAGAACATCATAATGTGTGTGTGTTTAGAGAATACACATATCACCGACAGCGTCCTGCCTTCCAACCTGAAAATACCTCGTTTTATGAGAGACCACAGAACATTAGAAGTCCTTGTGCTCAAATCAATTACACTCTAATTGTTAACATCCTGGAGATTTTTCATCGAAGCCGAGTGGCATTACCAGGGACTCCAAATGAGATTTTTTCCCCATCATCTCCCCATTACTCTGGAAACAGGTGTTCCTATGGTAACTTTCAACCCGACGATGAGCTCAAGATGAGGAAATTATAAAAAAAAAAAGAATATGGAGGTAGAATATGGAATGTCATCAGATCTTTGTGCCTTGACGCAAGGAAATGCCAACTGTTATCAGGCCCTTGAGGAAATGACTGTCCAAATTGAATAATGCACGCTGAAAGATTTTGTGCGTTGTTGACATTCTTCTGTTAATTGAGGTCAGGACTGAATGTCACACTCTCGTGTTGCTGATAGTCTTTCATTAAGAGCGCTGATAATCAGTGAGACTGACAGTGTCCCAAGCACGAACACGTCCGATTAGGATTAGTCGGAACGCTCACTGTGTGATAACTACAATCACCGATATCACCATCACGGCATTCTCTATGTCATGATATCAGCTTGTTTTTACAAATATTTTAGAAAAGGTGAGATTTAACATTAGACCAGGGCTGACTTTAGCAAAAGCATCATTAAATGCTAGAGCGAACCATTTAACATCGAACATCGAACACGTTCTATGTCGATTGAGAACTAATGAGTAAGTCTGATTTGGTTGGATTTTGTTTGTTTTCATCAGAATGAGAAAATATCGTACAAACTGTTACGAACGCTAACTCCACCCCTAACCCTAACCTTAGGAACTTTTCATACGAACTGAGATTTGTAATCATGAAACCATGTTGCAAAAGCCATAGGACAATATCAAAACGGTATTAAATTATTTAGTTAGGAAAACTGTGAAAAGATTTTTAAAATAATGAAGACAGTATTCTCTGAGTTTATCTGGTACAGTGCCAGACAAATGTTTTTGAACCCCCTGCTTAAACTGTAAGAAATGGGTCCAAGTTAAATACAATAGAATTCGAAAATCTTTGAGTTTTTGTGACTTTTTATTTTATTGGACAGATAAATTTTAGATTTATTAGATGTCTAGATTTAGATTCCTATTAGAATCTGAGAGCGGTCGATGAAAAAGTCCTTAAATACAAAAAAATTAACATTTTATTGAACGCTTTTCTTCAAATTTCTTTTATATTTAATGTAAAAAAAAAACTGCATGTGATCTTTTTTACTTTTGCCTGTGCAAGGAATAAAACCCTTCAGGAACGTGCTGTTATAGGAAAATATTCAATGATGGAGAGTTGTGATGAAGTGGAGTTACTGTTAATGATGAAAAGAATAAAAAAGAATTATATATACTTTTTATCCATTTATTGTTACTTTTAATGTTTTGAAACTTCGCAAAAACAATTTAGTTCCCTTACCAGACTTTTTTTCTCTCTTGAGGTAAATAAGACAAAAAAAAAAAAACCCTTGCCACTGGAGACTCCTTCGATAAACATTAAATAAACATCTCCTTGTAGAAAACTTTGTACCAAAAATTACACGTGTTTAAAATTCATTTATGAGTGTCCACCATACAAGTCCCCGTGTAAGCTGTTGCTATGGAAACAGTAATGTAGTAGATCGTGCGCATCTGTGATTTGAATTACAGCCAGAAGAACTGTCAGAGCTGCTGTTATAGATCATTAATCAACACCTTCTGACTAATCAGGTTCAAGAATTCAACAGTCTTGCGACATATTACACCCCGATCTCATGCATGAATATGAAAACACGAGGATGGTGTGGTTGGATGTTGTTTCATTAATTAGGAATTAAGTGGTAAGAAAAGTTGCAAATAATAACCCCGCCCCCTTTTTTTTTTTTAATACCGGTATAGCTAGATGATTTCCTATCGAGATATAGCATCCTTTCTTCCCTAATTAGCGTCACTGTATTTCTGGAGTGTCTCTATATTTCTTCATCCTTAAGGTTACTGAAATACCAAAAAATCCCAAATACGCCGAATGACTCATTTCTTTTGAGCTCATCAAAGTTCATCTCCCGCATTATTCATTGCTGGGTTTTTTATTCTTTCATGAAAAATAGGCTTATTGGGTGCCTCAGAGCGGAGAGACCTACATCTGTGAGAAGACATGGAGCTTATTTCTAAATGCAAAAAAAGAGGTGCTGATGAAAAGGACAGTAATTTTGCAAGGTTGCACAACAATCAGATCCGGTGTAGGCGCAAAGTTTTTGAATATATGCAGTAGGGTCCAAAGGTCTTTGATTTCATAATTTGTCCAGAACTACTCCAACAGGACATCAGTAGTGTTCTCAATGATTTTATATTCAAGAGTTATTTTAAATGAAGAAAAAATAAATTTTAGCTCTTAAAAAAATTCTGGTATACATTTTTTTCTGGTATTTTTTTTCAGTCACTGAAGTGCATGTTAATAATTAAATCACTTCGATTCACACCTAGCTGTAGTTGATTTCTATGTATTTTGACTCGTCTTAATAAAAAAATAATGCAATCTTTGGTAACATTTTTGGAAAACCTGTGCTGAGCTTCATAACACATTTATAAAAAGGCCCTGCATAAATCTTTCATAATGCAATGCTGAAGAATTTATAAACAGCTTCTGTTCATATTCTAAGATGATCTCAAGAGGTTTTAACACTTGACTGTTGTTATGGACTCACTGTTCAGGTAGTTACTGTGTTTTTTTTTTTTTTTTAATCTTTGTAAGGTATTATTTAGGTTTTTTTTAAAACTAACAAGACGTTTACACAACTTTGAGACATCATCTGCAAAGTATCCATTTTATTCCTGTTCATTTAGCCAGCATACTGTATAACGGTGTTATAAATGCAAAATTGATTGCCACTTCAGTGACCAAGTGAAAATCTCTTATTTGGCTGACATATAGGCTGCATAACAGTGTTATAAATGCGGAATATTTAATCACATTATTTACAGTCTTTTGTCTGACATATGAGCTTCATAATGCTATAATGTGTACATAATACTTCATAAAAGTGTTATGAATGTAAAATTAATTACCTCGTTATTTTGAGGACATGAAAATCAATCATTCATTGAGCTGACATATGGGCTTCTTAAATTAGTGAAGTTGAAAATAGTATACATAGTGCTGCAAAACAGTGTTATACATTCAAAATTAATAATCACTTTAGTTTAAGGACATGAATATCATTCATAAAGCTGACATGTGGGCTTCATAAATGTGTGATGTTGCAGAAGGTATACATAATGCTCTATAAAGTGTTATAAATGCAAAAATGAAATGAATTTCCACTTTATTTTGAGGACAATCATTGAAAATCATGAATGAATCAAAAGAAAGTTGCAGAAAGTACACACGGTGCTTCAAAAAAGTGTTATAAATAAATAAATATATGAAGGTGTAGAAGGTATACATAGTGCTGCATAACATGGTTATAAATGATAAATTGATTACCACTACCACTGGTTATAAATGATAAATTGATTACCAATTGATAAATTGAGATCAAAATAATGAATTGCTACTTTAGATTGAGGACATGAAAAGCATTCATGAAACTGACGTATGATCTTCTTAAAAAGAATGTTGCCAAAAGTATACATAGTGCTTCGTAATGGAGTTAGAAATATATATATATAAATAAGCGAAGGTGTATAAGGTGTACATAGTGCTGCATAACAGTTTTATAAAAGCAAACTTGATTAACACTTTAGTTACATGAAAATCATTCGTGAAATTGACATATGGACTTCATAAATACATGGAGTTCTAGAGGGTATACATAATGCTTCATAAAACTGTTATAAATGCAAAATTAAAATTGACAGTTGTTTGATGACAGGAAAATAAGTCATTCATTAAGCTGACATGTGGGCTTCTTAAATAAGTTGTAGAAGGTATTAATAATGCTTCATAAAAGTGTTATGAATGTAAAATTAACTTTTAGTGACTTTAGTTGTAGGACATGAAAATCATTCATGAGGCTGACACATGAGCTTGTCAAGAAAAGAAAGCAGACATACTGATTTGACCGCCTTAGATTTGAGACCTGAAAAGTAGTCATTCGTCTGACATGTGACTTCTTCAATAAGCAAAGCTGTAGAAGGAATCCATAGTGCTTTATAACAATGTTATGAAGATATGAAGCATTCATAATGATAACTGATGTTGCTTCTCTCTTTTATGTCACGACAAAGTCACATGCTACAATTTGATCTCAGGAGGAAGTACTCCAGCAATGCTTTATAAAAGACTTATTCAATGTTTATGAATGTATTATGACAGCCCAATGTAAAATTGTGAAAATTAAAAAAAAATTAGCTTTAATGATAGCTTGAGAAATGTTCAGATTAACAGCGGCAAATCCATAAAAGGCCGTGAGTCTGTTCTATGACAGAGGAACAGTTCAGGACGGTTCTTCAGCCTCCAAAATAGATTTTCCAGTCATGCAGGGGAAGTTAGTGGACTCTCAGCGAGGGGTCGTCATGGTGACATAAGGTGCTGCTGCGCTAAAACGTCCAGGGCTTTACACTTGTCTCCATGATGCAATTTTTTCCCTGCGACCATTTCTCAACTTGGCACCATTTTCCTCCACTCTCGCCGTCTCTTTTCTCTGGATTTCTAAAGGCCCAGTGGTAGTTTTGCGTCTGCTAGCTTTTACCATGCTAAGGCTAATCAAAGCTCCGAGCAAATCAAGCTGAGTGATGGCTAAAGTTTCCGGCTATGTTTTTAGCTTGTTATTCAGAGTTTTTTTTCCTCCATTGCTTTTCATTGTAACAGGGTGACCTAAAAGTCTCCATGCATGGGGCACTATGTTTGCCAGCACCACGGCAGTTGTGCCTTCGTCAGTGGATGTTGGTGGACGTCCACTTCTTGGTTGGTCCGCAACACTTCCAGTCTTTTTGAATTTGTTAATAAGTTTGACAGTGTGTGATGTGCTTGCCGTGTTTCCTGATAAAGTCCATAAGAATGATTTCAATACGTTCTTCTTTTGTCAAAGGCATTCTTAAAGGCTGTCTGAAAAATATATATATATATATATATATATATAATATAAACTAAGTATTTTGGAAAATATTTTGCTAACAAGTGTTAACTTCCCCTATGTATGGAGACTTTTGAGACACCCTGTATTGTATCAGACATGAAGGAAAGACTCCTGTCTTTATTTTTAATCAGAATACCTTTATAAAAGCACTCCAGAGAGCAGAAAAGTGGATGTAATCTCTTTGTACGAAGAACTATTTGCACATTTTTTTTCTGCTTCTGCTTGTGGCCACTGTAAGCAAAGCTCAACTTTTCAACAGTTGTTTTTATTTGAACCTTTTGTTCATACAAACCACACGCAGACATGCGTTTGAAATGCTAATGAAATCCGAGCGGCCACAAATAGGTAGCACGCATCAGCAGCTAGTCTGCTTCCCTCATGCTAAGATCCTGTTATGCTGAAATCGAAATGTACTGTTCACACAAATGGCCTTACCACATTTTTTTATTTGATAAAATCCAGAAGATTGGCTGCAAGTTAATGTATCTGTGATTAGCTTTCACTTCAAATGGAGCAAAAAGTACATTTCTATTAGCGTAACAGCACCATGGCTAATATATGCAGATGGTAAAGGTCACAGGGGATGAGCAGGAGATGTGGAATGAGGGACGTATGAAATGAAATTGAATTTTGAATATGGCTTTGAATAGTAAGATGTTTTTGACTCTCGTTTCTGAATCTCAAGGTCGCTGGGTGTAAAATCCCATTAAGCATTAAAGTATAAAGCCTGAACATGAAGCACAACACTGTTTATTGGTAATATTGGGATTTTATCAGACTGCTGCACACGTGTACCAATGGACTTGTGTGAATTCGCTAAACTTTCTTAAGTTGGTGTGGAAAAAAAAACATGCCATGAATTTCAATCACTATCCCAAATATGAAGCTTTGGAATCAATTTATTTCAAATTTGCATACAGGATTTGGACAGGGCCTACAGCTAATGATCAGTTTGTTATTGAGTAATCCATAAATTATTCATAGTTTAGTTGGCAAGGCGTATCATTTTTGGTGTTTGGAATTGATGCCTTTGGAGTGGTGCTTAGTTTTTTTAATGCCTGGAATCAGCGAGTGGACTCTTTTTGGGATCGACTTGGATGTAAATCGAAAGCTTGAGGACTTGACACACAGCATTTATTAAATATAAATATTGCATATGATAAGAAATGCTATGCTACTGCCCAACACTGCATAGTGCACATGCTTCATGAGACACGTGTTGTGTTTTAAAGTGAGAAAATTCGTCTTGTATACTAATCATTCATGTGAGAATATGTTCAGTCATTTTCAACCCATTGAGTTGTCAAGTACCAAATGTGCTAACTGAATAATGTAGGATAACTCAAAAGAATATAAGGCGGTTAATTC
Source organism: Pangasianodon gigas (assembly GCA_022758105.1). Classification (NCBI taxonomy): domain Eukaryota; kingdom Metazoa; phylum Chordata; class Actinopteri; order Siluriformes; family Pangasiidae; genus Pangasianodon; species Pangasianodon gigas. Next base: position 18,148,475 of record CM040473.1, on the reverse strand, counting down.
GTATGATTCAAGCAGGAACGTTGTGCTTCCAGTGTTTCTCAAATTCCAACAAATATACAATTACATATCGAAATATTAGTCACATGAAAACAAAAGTTATGTCACAAGGCCAACAGTGTAGTGTAATGTAAAGTGTTTCCATACTTTAGAGGAGGTTCTAGTGTTTTCTGTGTTTCTGCTCTGCCATTTCCTTCAGTTTATTGACATTAACTATTTATTGAACAGATTATTCTCTGTGTAACTGTTGTTCCTGCTGCTTTCAGGTCGTCCTGCAACTCTTTTCGAGTGACTGCTGAATTCTCGTTTACCTTAACATACTTATGTGAAATCCCACTTTTGTTTGAAAGCTGCTCTTCAGCTAGCTACACTAGCAATGGAAGGTCAGACACATATGTGTAAAAGTCAGAAACTGAAATAGATGGTGTGTTTTCTAATTCAGCAGTCTTTTCTGAAGAACCGCAAACTACAGCAGGACGAAGAAAGGTGGCGGGCAGGGGAACTGATCGAGAGGAAGTGAGGACAGAAAGTGAAACCTTGGATTACGTTTCACAAAAATAAAGGAAAGGACTTTTAAATAAAGCCTGAAAACCCATTTGCATACATGACTGGATGCCTTTATGCGAATACACTTTCCCCATGAGTGAGAGTAAAAAGTTTTCAGTGGCACTGACTAAGCTAATTTATTCTTTAATAATAATTAAATGACAAATTCTGAAAACGACCACTGCTTCTGCTGTCTGGCATCCACTCAAAATGCATGAGCGCGTCGCACTTATCAATTTAATTTTACAGATCACCCGGTGGTTTTATTGAGCACATTTCCTCATCCTCACTGAAATTAATTGCTGTCTACTCCACTGCTCTTAGATTTTTCATTTTGTGAAAGGCTTATTTTTAAAAAATTGTGTCTAAGACAAATCTAAATATTGTATAGTTAATACCCTTGTATAAATTTATTTCTAAATCAAAATTTTTTTTAAAAAATAAGCTGTTTTTACTTAAAATTAATTTGTGTCCTCAAATATGTACTTTTTATTTAGAACTTAGGGGAAGCAGTGAGGAGCTTGAGCTGTTTAAAAAGTTTAAACCTCCTTACAATAAAATAGTTTTGAGTGTTTAGCGCTTTTCATGGTCACTGCATTATTCCATATGTGTTATTTCATGTTATACCACAGCGTTGTTGAATTCTCAACTCTGATTGGTCAGAAGTTGCTGAATTTTCTATAACAACAGCTCAAATCACAGGTTCATATTAATGCACTTGTTCTTATACGTTATTCTTTCTATAGTAACAACAAATGTTTATGTTTCACATAATCTAAGACTGATTATAAACAGATTTTAAAAAGTATTGCTATTTAACAAAGAAAATTGTATAGTCAATATACTGATCTTTAACATTTATGGAAGGAGTCGTTAGTGTCAGTGCTTTGTAACTGTCAGTTTTCCACCATGGGAAAGTCTTCCGGACAGAAAAGCTTACAATTCCTTGTTTCTCCGTAACATGACAGCATGCAATTTCTTTTTGTCTTATTGACTTTAAGAGAGAGAGAAAAGAGAGGCGTAACTGTTTATAGCTACTATAACATAAGCGATAATAGGAACATGTTTCAGCAACATATAAATCGATCAAAAGTATAATGTCATTCTTTAATAAATAAAAAAAGTAATAGTGTTACTGTTACCACTTGTGATTGATCGTTTTCATATAATTTTTTTTGTATAATTTTTTTTAACAAATTACAGTTCACTATGACATCACTCATGGTCCTTGACTTACACTGATATATAATCAAATCAATTTTTTTATATGTGGGGGCAGGTTCATGGAGATCAGTACATTTTGTGTATTTTGTGTATTTTTTGCAGGCTCTCAATGAGACATTTCTTTTGAACAGCATTTAATAAATATGATTTGTACCATGAGATCAAACCCTGTATCTTTCCTCTTCAGCTCCTTCGGTTTTTCAAAGGTGCATTGCCTTCCTTTGTCTTTTATGCACAATAGATTTATTCATTGTACATTGCTGCAAGTCTCTGGATCTGTTTTCGATTTTCCACTGTGGTTCAACAAGCGCCATGTGATCGTCGCCAGCCTTTGAAGTTCTCCGAGGCATTTCAATTTTCTGTCGTGTGGTCCTTTGGATCAGCTTTCTCATTCTCCCTTATATAAAATTAGAATGAAACCTGCACAGATGGTGCTTTTCTAAAAAATAAAAAATAAAAATTGGGGGGCGTTTTCCCATAAAACTGTGCTATATTACAATATGCAAAGTGATCTGTTGACTGATCAAATGCATCTGGCCAAATGTGTTTGGTTTTGTTTTTGTGTACAAGTCATTAACTCTAATATACATTTGGACCACAAGCTTCGTAATTAAGGCAGGAAGTATTGCTCTGGAGCTCTATAGCCATATTGGGTGCAGTTTGACCCAGTTCAGTTATGGGTTGTGTCGTTCATAAATATCATGATTGGACTTATTTATTAAGGAAACAAGTTTACACATGTGCTGAGGATCTTTATGTAAGAGATAACAGCCAATGTCCCGATATCATGATTTCTTGTCCAAGTTCATTCATTTTTAAGATATTAGGACACATCCATTATTCTGAGGCCATTTGCCATTGTTTGAAAACTCAGGTTTTATATATTTTTGCTTGCTCATAAATGAATGATATAAAATAGACATGTTATTTTGCTATTTTTTTTAGTTCTTCACACTAGATAGTGAGATTGTGGTCTGTTAATTAATTTCTGTGTCATTAAATTAGGCTAAAAGTTCAATTGCAACAAAAAGTAGACAATAACATTTCACTGACAATCAGTAAGAATAGCTGATTGTCAGATTTTTTTCAATTGCTGCTGGTTGGGAGATAATGCTAAGCCTTTATCTGTTGAAAATTAAATAAGATTTCAGTTGATGTTGAAATTTGATAGTGAAATAAGAAGAGAACATGTTTTATTCACCCCAATGAAAAATCATTAAACCTTCTTTAATTTCTTATTTTCATTTAAAGACGTGATTGTGAAAAGCTATTGCGCAATATTTTCTCTCCAGATGGTACAAACCATGATTTTGGTACTGGTTATGGTTATAACTGACACTTCAACTTCTACTGTAACTTCTACTGCATTCTTTTTGGCAGCAAATCATTAGGTAGACAGTATCCAAAGTATTGTTCTTAGCAAAGTCAAATGAGTGTAATTCCACTGTAAAGAAAACTTTTTCGTGCCAGCGTTTGCTTTACTATAGTGATATTCGGGATTCTAGATGTCATGCTGTAGTTTATTTTAGCTAGCTAATCTTGCAGCATATGTGACTAGCTAGCTAGTAATGCCAGTCAGCCTGCTTTTCTATACAAAAGTTATCTTTTAAATGAAAACTAGTAGAAAATCCAAGAAGTTTGATAACATTGAAGGGTTTCCTCAGACAGATATGCAGGCAAGCTTCCTTTTGACTGCCCAGTTTTTCCAATTTATGAACTCATTAGCCAGGCAAGTGAAAGTCCAACTGATATAATTTATCTCATGTGTAACTAATTATGTGCATTAATACAGACTATGGAAAAAAGCAAGTACTGAAATCGCTGAAAGTGGTGACTTTATGTAGCTGTAGCCTTTATTGTGCCTCTTGTAACACAGCATATCTTGTCTGTTTGTCTCCTCAACAAAAAGGCATATGTGGCATATTCCTGTAAAAATATTATTTGAGCAGAGTAGTGTCTTTATTTTCGTGACTGTGTTATGGTAGCATTAGAGTTACATAATAGTTTTTGTACTGTATTTTGCTTAGTTTCGTCACCGTTTACACGTCCCTTCATATTGCTGATTTTGTGAACGTCTACTGTCCATTCAAAATAAATAATATGGCTAGTAAAAATCCTTTCTATTCACAGCCAGAGTGTGTTCATGTGTGTAGTGCAGCAGGTGGTCAGACTGAAAATTATGTCACTAAGAAATATATGAACCAGTTAGAGTGTGTTGAAAAGTTTCTTTTGGACTTTTTTTCTCTGGTTGTTGGACAAATGAAGTAAAAAAAAAAAAAAAAAGCTAGTGATCTTTACATCAACATCCTACTGAACCTGCTGGTACACTGGACAGCTCTGAATGAAAAACTGATAGCCTGGGTACACAATTCATAGAAAGTGTTTTTCCTGGATGCCCCGGTTAGAGATTTGTCCACATGTTATGCATCATGATCATGGTATGAAAGTCTAATATTGGTGCATACGTAGAAATAAAAGATTCTGTAGTATTGCATAGACCAAAATGGATGACTGTGTACTTGCATACTCAGTGAGTCAGGACTAATTAAATATCTCACCTACCTCTATCCACTCACAGATATTTTCCTCTGCGTCATCCTTCCCCTGTTGCTCTTTTTCCACATGACTTGAAATGAAAATAAGTGTTTGACCAAAGAAGCCATGTTCAGGGAACAAGAGAGACGCTTGACGCAAAGTAATTAGTATTGCCACAAAACACATGCTCCTGGCTGCTATCATCTGGAAGGTTTATATTATTAATTACATGGCTTGTTAATTTTTACATTCAGGGTCAAAAGCAAAATGCTGAGCTTTATTATTGATGGTTTGATTTGATTTTTGATATTGGTGCACATCAGGCCTTGAACCTGGTAGGCTATTTTAATTACTTTATTTCTTTATTGACTATTGGAAATAAAAGTAACACTCTGAGCTGCACTGTAATTTTTCTTGTCTTCCAATGAGTTATTATTCAGATTATACAAGTTTTTTTAATGAATTTTTTTTTTTTTAAGAGGAATGTTTTGCAAACTTTTGCTGGCATGCCATCCCTGCTGAAATGAATAATATAATCATTAAAGGAGCATGTTTTCAGTGATGCCTATGGTGAAGGTCTCATTAGGTGGTGCCTCTATGGAGAGACTGAAAGAACCTGTTGGATGCCTGCAATTCGGCTGCCTACAAAAGTAGATAAACAAAAAAAGAAGAGTCAATAATACAAAAGTGTGGTGTGCAGCTCTGCTGTAAGAATTGGCAGTAATCTAGCAATGTGTGCTTGGCATGCACAGAACACACAGCCAGAAGGAATGTTATGTTGATATTCACGCATGCGAGGTTTGGCCAGTTGATATTCATCTCTCATATGAGTGACCTGAAGAATATTATATTTGAGTATCTTTTCTACTTTACAAATGGCTTTGACGCTTGACAAGGGGATGAGATTCGAAAATAATTCAAAGCCTTATATAGACACACAATCCACAGCCAGGGCTGCGAACAGATGAAGAGCGCAAGACACATCCCTTCTATCTCCTTCTCTCGACTCGCCAGCCCTCCCTGCTTCATCTCGCCCCCCTGCTTTTGATGAAGTGCCTCACGCTGAGGACATTTTTCTCGCTCCTGGGTTCATCAGTTCGGGTGGGTAGAATCAAAGAAGGTCCTTATTCCCTTGTGTCCTCTCTGGTGGAGATGCAGGAGTGCTGGTCACCCGGAGCTATTTAGGAGTCATTAATCTTTCCCTCTGCATCATGCTGCCCTACCTGCTCCCTCTGACTGCTGCTATAGAAAGAAACCAAGCACCACGTCACCTGAATCATTTTTATTTCCAGACAAAAATACATTTTCAGTGATACATCCAGTGAAAATGGTAATTGAACACAACATTTCTACCACATTTCCTTCATATTCATTGTCATTAAGTGCTTTATCCTGGTCAGGGTCATGTGGATCCCAGGAACACTGGGCACGAGGCAGGAATACACCCTGGATGGGATGCTGGTCAATCGCAGGGCACCCAACACTTATTCGCACCTAGGGGCAATTTAGTGTAGACAACGTACCTACCAACATACTTTTGGGAGGTAATTGGAGAACCCCAGTGGAAACATGCAGGAGAACATGTGAAATCCACATGGACAGTAACCCAAAATTGAACCGGAGACCCAGCAACACTACATCTACATGTTGCACCACTGTGCCATGCTGCTACCATATTTATTCGGTGTAATATGCATATTTACTTACAATTCCTTTCTACAGTCTTAGAAAAAACTGTCAAATCTAAAAAATGTTCTTTGGTTTGTTCCTACGGTGGAATGCTTCTAAACAGAACCCTACGACGGATCGCTTTCCTTTTCAGACAAGTAGAACCCCTTTAGGAGGCTGAGAAAAGGAAGCTTCACTTCCTCATTGAAGGTTTGGGTTAATCAAAACTAAACAACACAGTGCATTATGGGATTTTGTAAATGCTAGGGTAAATTGTTTGTACAGTACCTATCACAGTGCATTATGGGATTAAAAGAGTACCAGTACACCTGGATTTCCTTTGTTATGTTTTCAGTGCTACCAAATCAGACCCTGAAAATAGTATGCTATATAGTGACGAGGGCACAGTTTTACTTCTTACATTCTTGGGGAAAAAAAGGCTAAATCTAGAACCCTCGGGGACCTGTAGGAAGGTTCTGTGTAGAACCCTATGCAATCCTTTTATATGTTGCACAGAATGTTTAGGAGGTGGTCTTTCACAGTTTAGTTGCCTTTTTGTTGTTTTCAGTTTTGTGAGCTTTTATGGAGTTTTGTGTTAATTCTCTTAAAGTGGGAAAGTCAGAGCTATTGTCTTCACATCTGATTCGGAGGAATGGATGGATGGATGGACTTTATTAATCCCAAGGAGACATTTTGGGGAAAATGGAGGAGTGTTGAATGCTTTTGCTCTGGTTTGCCTGTGTTTCTGATTTCAGTACATTTAGACAATAAAGAAAGCTTTCGTGATTCGGGTACTGATTACTGATCATTACAACACTCCTCAGGGAAGAACAAGGAAGCACTTGCTTCTACACTTTTACCAAATGGTCATTATGGTCAGTATTTGCGCCTTAGCTTCTCTAGGTTTGGGTGTTGTGAGTCTTGTCATTTGTTAGGAATGTGGGTTTGACATGTTGTCAATTATTGCAAGAACGGGGTGGCTTTTGCATCAGATTCTTATGTTTCTTGTCATATAAAACTAGCGTTTTCGAAATTCTTGCTTCCAATTTCATGCCTGTCCAGCAATCATTTGTCAGCAGGAAATTTGGTGCAAGACGACTTTTACATAACATGGAAAGAAACCATGAAAAATATAAAAACTGAAAAAAAGTCTTATCATCTGTACAAATCCTGTTATTTGATAACTGATATACTGTAAAATACGATAGTCAGCACTAATCAATGCACATTATATAAAAAAGGTTCAGTCAGTAAGCACAAACAGGACAGACATTTTCAGTGGCGTGTATAAGTATTCACCCCCTTGTCAGAGACATGGTTGTGCTCTGTCCGTTTTTTTAAATAATGGATTTCATGATGCTGTTTGATGCTTTTTCAGAACTTTGTCCTGAACAGCCCTATAACAGCCTCTACTCTTCTGGGAAGGCTTCCCAGTAGATTTATGGCTATGGTCATTCAGCCACAAGAGCATTAGTGAGGTTAGGCACTGATGTCGGGTGAGGAGGTCTGAGGTGCATTTGGTGTTCCAGTTCATCCCAAAGGTCTTCAGTGGGGTCGAGGTCAGGGATCAGTGCAGGACACTCGAGTTCTTCCACACCAACCTTGGTAAACTGTGTCTTCATGGAGCTCGCTTTGTGCACAGGGGCATTGTCGTGCTGGAACAGGTTTGGCCCCCTTAGTTTCAGTGAAGAGAAATTGTAATGCTACAGCATACAAAGACATTCTAGACAATTATGTGCTTCCAAATTTGCCAGCAAAAGTTTAGGGAAGGCCCACATATGGGGGTCATGGATCCACATACCTTCAGCAGTATAGTGTATGTTCTCTAGCACACTCTAGGAACAGGTGTAATTGTACTGCGATCATATGACACTTTAATCGCACACATGTTGACTGCATTCAACTAATTTTGTGGCTTCTGATGGCACCAGAACTAATTTAGAGGTTTCACAGCAATGGGAATGAATACTTATGTACTTATGTATAATTTTCATGCTTCGTATTTATTAAAAAATTTATCTAAATAATATTGAACAAACTGCTCCTTCAACATTATGGCATATTTTACATGGAGTTATGGAATATAATCTCATTTTACATTTCAGTTCCAGGTTGCACCACTGCAACATGTGGAAAAGTTCAATGGGGGTGAATACTTATGCAAGGCAGTGTATCGTACAACAAACAACACATTTTTCATATGAAAAATGCCTTAATATCAGCACCGGCTTTGTTGCGCTCTATAATCTTAGAAGGGATGAGATCTGTTTGATAGCACAGCAGTAATTTACAAAAATGGAAATATCAAAGGAGGCAAAAATCTTTTAGCCAGCCACATGCCTCTGCTCAGGCATGGTGCGGGCCTGTGCGTATCATCACCGCCTGCAAAATGTCAGAGGTAATTCATTCATGGAATATTGAGCCGCTCGGCTGAGCTAATGCCTTAATATTTCAACCCCATCTCTGCTAAAGACGCAAGGAAATGATGTTTGTTTTAAGCCTAAAACAGCATGTTGAGACAAGCTCTAATGGATTCTACAGGCCGGGAATTATCCAGAATAATACACTCTGTGTGCCTGCAACATGCCGAGCACTGTAATGTGTGTTAGTGCCATAAAATGTGGCTTTTTTTTTGCCATCTGTATGCTGGCTGACTTCGCCAACTTGATATACATAACCAGACGAATGCATCGTATGTATGATATCATGAATTCAGATTCATGCAGTTTGAAACAACTTCTAAAAATATGCAGAAAATTCAGAGTGCAGTTGTTATTATTACTGTAGTGTGGTATTGTCGATCATAATCAATGCACAATCTAATAGTGCCATCTCTTTTTCTTTTGCTTTCGGATCCTGTGTTATTCTGATTTTCCACCCTCATCTTGTCATCGGGAAATAAATCTTGAGGCTTTGCACTGTAGCATCAGAAATCAAGGTCACTAGTCAACAATTTTAACATGACAGCGGAACGGAACTTTTAACAATTGTGAGTGTTAGTGAGGTCTTAATTACCAGGTCTTAGCTTTGCAAAAACTGGAATGATTAATTAAATTAGCCAGTGTCTTTAAAAATGTTTTGATTTTATAGTAAAATCATTTCATTGAACACACTGTGAAAATGGAAAGTTAACAGGCCAAACTTCACATTTAACCGAGTACAGAAAACTGATTTTTGTTTCTTTTGTTTTTATTTTTTTCTGAGAGGCTTCAACGGCAGAATTCGTGCAATAATAGCTAGTTATAATCGCTACAGTGACATAGTAGTAGTAGTAAAATAGTTTAGTTTATTTCAGTCACCATAGCTATGGCTGCAGCCATCATGGCTTAAAATCCCTACTGGATTAATGTGGTCCATGTGGGATGAAGCCTATGTAAGGGACTAGGTAGTTATGGAAGGTTTTTTATTTTATTTTATTTTATTTATTTATTTTTTCCTTTGCTATGCTTCTAGAATTTTTGTTGAGAGATATGCAATGTACATCAAATCTATTCAATAAAAGGTTGAGTTTGTGCAAGAACATATATAATATATATGATAATATATATTATATAATAATATAATATGACCTATAAGTGTGAGTGTTTATGAGGGCAGTTGGCAGGTTGAATTACAAATTTGAATTACTCATAATGTTGCTAGACATTATGCTAGACATTTTATTAGCACACTTGGCATTGTAGCATATTAATTATGATGTGGGTCACATTTCTGTTCTGTAGACCTCACTAAAATTTTGATCCTGGTTACAGCCCTGCCTATAAATGTAGTTTAACTGTGAGACATTAGCATTACATTTTGCAATAGTAAATTAACTAAGAGTAATTTAAGCATCCATTAGTGGTGTCAAGTATGCTCTCTGATATAGGTTCCATGTCAAGTAATAGACACTTTAGTTGAAATATAAACCATGAAATGCTGTACTGATTTTTATATGTCTCCAAAAGCAGTGAAATTTGAAACAGAAAGTGAGAGTGAGAGAGCGAAGGAATGTGTATGTGTAATGTATACCTTTGGTGTTATTGCGTTTGTATTTATAGTGTGGTATTTCGGAAACTTTTCTTTTCTTGCCGGTGTGATATGTGATGCAGGATGCCGTCCTTCAGCTGCTGATTCCCCATTGAGATAATCAACATAATCAGCATCCATCCTGTAGAGTTTAGAAAAGACACTTTTTCATTAAACTCAGTGGACATCCCTTTGAACTCTGCTACAACACTGAATTTTAAAAAAATTGCAAGGTTGCTGTGTTTGCTATTTTATTTCAATTTATTCTCGCATCTTCTGGACCCTAAACTGTCTGCATGGTGTGGTTTTACTGAAGTGCCAGCTGCCTCATATCCTGTCGAGCTCCACAGCTCTCAGCGTGAAAGCAGGTGTGGAGCCAAGGCCCCAGCTGGCAGGGTCAAGGTGGCACCAGTCGATGGCTAAGGGATGAAATGACTCGCATCACCTCCTGGCACAGTAATACCACTCCTGGCAGTGCCAACTTCCACTTTAAAGTTCTAAAGTGGGGCATCCTTGGGTATGGGTGCATCAGTGGGTCGTAACTGCTAAATAGGTCATAGCTAAGACCAATTTATAAAAAGGATATTTTGGTCATTGCACCAACCGAAAGTTACCCAAACACCAGCAGCGATTTTTCACCATGCGTCTCTGCATTCCTCATTAATGAGTGTCATTGGGTTTCTGTCGGTTGCCAATATGGTGACGTAGACTACTTAACTAGCTGCGGAGCATGTGCAAAACCACCCATTCCACTTCACAAGATGCCATCCTGCTAAAAATGTGCTACCAAAATTCACATGTATTCCTGTTAAAAGTCTGGTGGGTAATCTCTAAATTGCATCCATGCAGCGTATCAAATATGCAAAATAGTTTATAGTCTTCATAGCCATTAGCCTATTAGCTTATCATGTGGTCCACTCTTAAGTGATGGTCTATGAAGCCTATGTAGAGGACTTTGAAAGGGGACACACCCACAGCATCCTTTTTTTTGTGTGTGTGGGGGGGGGGGGGGGGGGGGGGGGGGGGGGGGGTGTAAGTATGGTAAATCAAACAATTTAAGTCCATACACATCTCACATCACATCAACACATCTCATCAACTGGTTCAGGAGCTGCTATATATGGGAACAGATACTGTATATGGAACCAAGAACCAGACATAATGTTTTCACCATCCCACCATCCACTCTTGTTTGTAGCTACCACACCTTTCTGCATATCATTTGCATAAAATTAATCTCAAAAATTGCTTTACCTTTTCAAAAATTGCTTTACGTCCTGCCACTGTAAATCCCCAGCTCTCATCGAAATAGTATATATATTGATTCGTGAAATGCAATGCTGCCAGTATGAACTGATAAGTAACGATATGTATGTATTGGTTGCTAAGCAACATTGCCATTAGCCACGCCCACATTACTACTGGCTAGCCCAATGTTATTGTGCTGATTCATGCTAACAGCAAAGGAAGAAAAATAAACAAAATTAACTTTTACAATGGTTTTACAGTCCTGGATGAAGCCACACTGTCAGCTGAAGATAAGTGCATAATTCCACATTTAAAAAAGGCAACATGGAAAAGACAAGTCAGTCACATGACCCCTATCTCTGTTAACAATCCTCTCACAAACTCTCCGCAATAATCTGGACTTTCAAACAATTTGCGAAGTCTTGCTCAAGTAAATATGCCTGCGTGATTCCAAGCATTGTACAGTTATTTACATTTTTGACCCATGGTTTGGTCTACTCTGGTCTGTTTTATATTTATAATTATTTTGGATTTGCCCTTGTTTAATTAATTGCCTGGTGATTTTTAATAAACACCATGCACTAGCATCAAGCCTAGTACTTGATAAAGTACATCAGAGCAAATCTGTTTGGTAATTTTCAGTCACCTTTTTTATTACCTGTGACTCTACATAGAGCTGTGACTTCTTACTATAACAGGTACATTAACATCTACTTGGAGAGGTTTATCTTTATTTCTTCCACCATCTTCTTGCATTGCAATTTATCAGATGTTATTGCTTTATTGATCTCCATTTAGTCGTTTATTTATCCTGGCAACATGACCGTCAAGGGTACTGCAGAGAGACTTTACCAGAGTACTTGTGTCCTTCAGAGCATGTAGCTCCTGTGATTACACAAGTAGGCTCGTAAAAAAAGAGCTTTAAGTTTTAAATGATGACATTAAAATGTTGATCTGAAATTCACATTAACACAGTAAATAATCAGACCGTTGCGCTGTACGATTGTACGCAATAAAAATCGAGATGGTGCTTGATATTTTAGTCACGAGCCCAATGTTCATCCGAAACCATGTTTTGTATTAGCTGTCTGAAAATGCTGTAAGGAGGAAGCCTCCAAAACTGCTTGACAGTTGAGAAAAATGAGAGAAAAAAGCAAAACATGGCTTTTCAGTAAATTAAAGAACTTGCCTGAAGTTTGAAAGGAAGCCAAGGAAAACATGCACGGCAAAGCTAAAAGGCAGAAATGTAATGAGTTGCTATAGAAGTCAAAGGTTTCTGCCAGATTCGCTTTGTTAGGTTTAATCTCTTAACTACGTCAGTGTTTAAAATCAGTGCTGTGGTACCATACATAAATATCCCCCCCTTTCTTGAGCTTTTCCACATTTTGTAGTGTTATAATCTGGAATTGAAAGGAACTTGATTGGGATTATATGTCAGGAATCTACACAGAATATACAGCATGCTTCTCTAGTTAATCCACTCCTGACCCAGTCACTGACTTTTAAAGGATGGCTTCCTCCTTGGTTTTCATGATGCTGCTTGTTTAGGTATGTTCTCTAACAAACTATGGGTTCTCTTAGGAACGGGTTATTTATATTGAGATCACGTGACACTTTAATTGCACACAGGTTGACTCGTTTCAACTAATTATGTGACTCTGAGGTTAGGGTCAGAACTAATTTAGTCACAGCAGTAGGGGTGAATACTTATGCAATCACACTTTTTTATTCAACTGATAATGGAATTGTCCAGTTCTGGACAAAATCCTGAACCATGTTATACTGGATTCTCAAAAAAATCTCATCAAAAAGCAGAAGAAACTCAAGTCATTCCACCTTTTTTCATGGCTGAGAAACAAATGTATGCCATGAATGTAAAGAATTCCATTAAAAATGTTGCTGTCAGAATACATATGCACTGAAGATGGGCAAATATTAGTCCAGGCCAACTAAGCGCCAAATTCATTAGCTCTGCCAGCTGCTACGTTCATCTCATTTGTCCTCTGCTCTGAGAAAAAAAAGCCACAGGGGACTAATGCCAACAGCTTTGTTTCACTTTTCATCTTAATCTAATATAAACCCGGCACACTCATACTTTCAGCAAGCATGACACAGGGCACGCCGCCGGAATACAAATAACACGCTGTTGTGTGGATGTCCCGTCTTTCTAACCCGAACATTTTATAAACAGATTTTAGATCATTTAGCAGAACATTTGGGGCCTAATTAGGAGCTTGTGCGCGAGGAAAACTAGCCGAGGGTGAAACAGATGAAGCGTCTATATCATTTAGTCGAAGTCATCTGTAGACATCTGTAAATGTGTGCAGAGATGTTGGAGTTAACCACAGAAATTCTGCTGCATATCAAACACAACAACTGAGCTGAAGAAACTTTCTAAACTTTATTATTTATGCTCAAGGGCGCAGTTGGTGCTGGACATATTGACCATCATTATCAGCACAGTAGTAAAGAAATGGGCACATAAAATTAGCATGAGGTAATTATAGCAGCAGCAGTGAGAATAAAGTATGGAAAGTGAATAAAAAGTGAAATAAAATTTAAGATTATTAAATTAGACAACCAGAACACATTATATTTTATACTTACACAGATATATGTAGAACTTACACATTATGGACATGCTGGATTTTTAAAATTAATTGTAAACATAACCATTTTAAAACGGGTGGATAGAATTAAAAATAAGTTTAAATAAAATTATTTTGAATTAATAATTGTTTAAAAGTCTGAAAATGTGTGCAGGGTTTGCAAAGGTTTGTATATTCTTAGGACTCTCAAGAAATTGTGTTGATTGTGTTGGATTTTGGTTTTAATGCTGCCAGCTGTCATACACTTAAGACACTTAAACATACATACACTTAAAACCTTCGTTGCTTTACTCTCATCCAATTAAACTGAGTTTTAAATGCACAAAGTGCAGGGGAACATACTGAAAACACTCACTAGCCATTAGCTGGCCTGTTAGCTAGAATAGACACAGCTCTGTCAAAAATACACACACCGAAAGCGAACAGAAGTGTTGATCAATTTGCTCTTGAACTTGAAATACAAAAATACACATAACTCATCAATGGGGTATTAGCTAATAGCTGGCTAATGATAAAACAACTGGCTAATGATACAAATTCCTGAATGAGAATAAATCAGCTCACACACAGTCAGCTCACAATCAGCTCATACATTAGCTTCCTACCAAATTATGGAACAAATAAATGCCTTTGCTGTTCAGCAGGAAAAAAAAAATCTCTCTCACCCCTCTGATTGGCTGTGGGTCCTGCCAGTCACCTTGTAGCCGGACTTCTTTTTGGCTGGAGCGTGATGATGTTTGAGGTGGTTTATGATGTATGCATACAAATTTCCCACCAAATCCAAACCTATACCCTTGACACAGGACTGACTGTCATTTGCTAATATAGGACTGTCAGGGCAACTCTCAGCAGCTCAGGAACATCATATTATACAGTATTTCTTTTTTTCTTGACACAATAATCATGTTATCATATATATATATTTAATGTTCCTGAAGGAAGAATTTCATAGCCGTCATACTTTCATCTTCCCCTTGCACAGTGAGCTGTTTCTCTTGATTTGGTCAGGAGATCATCGTCTTTTGAGAACACATCATACTGCATCCCCTTAAAGTAGAAAGTCATCTTTCTAACACTGAAGCTTCAGCATGGAGCTCTCCTGAGCCTCACCGGTAGCCTACTTCTTTTTTTTTGTGTCTGCAACCTACTTAGAGGCCTTTTTAAAACCTAGGGAACCCAGGGAAACTGTTCATTTCTGGGCTTCCATTGCTGGAACCACCTGAAGGGAGTGGTGCTTAATTAAATAGCGGTGGTCCTGGCCCAAAGTAGAGCGGGCAGCTCCGGTGAGACAAGGCCAGCTGAGCTCACGATACGGTTCTCACCTGTACGCATTCCTGAAGGTTCTTGCAACATGCCTCAGGTGGAGTATGTTAAAGTACCATAGAATGTCCATATTAAAACAGTAATGTGTATAAACACATAGGGCACTGATTGTCTCAGTGGCAAATACAATGATATTGAACAGAGTTCATAGCAGGGGTCAAATTACAGGCAGGCAGAGTTAAATAGAGATAATCCACACACAGGCAATCAAAACACAGGCAAGAGTGGAGATCCAGAATGCATGGGGAAATTAGAAAATAAGACTCAGACTTAAAAAGCATTATAACCCTTTGCAACAGTACATTGACACATTAGGTTATACATAAACAAAGTAATCAAGAACTAACACAGAACAGGGGAACACAATCGAGCAACAAACCAATAACTGGACTGAGGTGGAGACAGGACTATAAAAAACAAAGTAAAAACACACAAGCACATGGTGTTTGTCACCATGGGAACTGTGACATAAAGGGGGAAAAACTGACAATAGCAAAGTTATAGACTTTGACTGACTTTTAACTGACTTTAACTGGTGCTAACTAGGTTTCTGATATGTATATCAGATTGTGATGCTGCTCACATTACACAATGTCTCATTCAATTTACTTTCATCACAAATGCATCCTGAGGTCTGACAGTTAGGTCAAGAGCTTCAGTTAATGTTCACATCAAATATAAGAATGGGGAAAGTGTAATCTCAGTAACTTTGACTGTGGCATGGTTGTTGGTGCCAGACTGATGATATCCTGGGATTTTCTCTACACAGAATGGTGCGAAAAACAAAAAACATCCAGTGAGCAGCAGTTCTGCAGATTTGTTGAGAGAAATCAGAGGAGAATGGCCAGACGAGCCATTCGAGCTTACAGAAAGGCTACTCAAATAATCACTCTTTACAAAGGTGGTGAGCAGAAAAGCAACTCAGAGCACACAATGCATTCAACAACAGGAGAGCACATCATGTTCCACTCATGCTACAGTGGGCACAGGCTCACCCAAACTGGACAGACCCCGCGATGTTTTCAGTTTGCATGAGCTGCGGTATTTTTATTTTTCAGGTAGAAACAGGTGTTTCTAAAGCTCTCCATATTAACCCTTTTTTACATTTTTGTGATATAATTTAGTACATATTTAATGATCTGTTCCTTCTTTGTACGCTTTAATAAATTACTAAAAGAAAGATATTGTAATAAAAATGTATCATATCGTATTGATGTGTACTTTCAACAGATTGTGTTTCGTTGTAATGAGTAAAGGGGAAAAAAAAAGCCTGTTGGCATGTGATACCTGGCCTTAACTTTGGTTTTTAATTACTTTAATTATTACTTAAATGTGATTTTTAATTACTTTAAGTTCACTGTTTTATTAGCCTATACAGAATGTGCTATTATCGATCACACAACCAAGAATGTATTAGCAGTGATTTCGAGCACACCATTGAGATCCAAAAAATTAAAGAGACTGATTGTCGAAAGATTGAACACCAGAATAATTGCTTGTTTTAAATCTGTCTCATTAAGTGCATTATCGACTTCAGGCTCTGCATAGTTTAAAGCATAATAAGGCTTTGAAGAACAGTTTGACTTGTTTAGATTTTATTCACCTTTATGAAAAGAAAATATATGGCACTATATTACAACACAATCTATCAGATTTTATAATATATAACTTAATAATATATAATATTATTTACACTATATTAAACACATTTTTTATTATAGACTTTTTTATTATTGCTGGAGAATACATGGATTACATGGACACTTATTCATATATTTCATGTGTATTTTGATGAGTCTATGAATGGTGTGAGATTTAGCCCTTCAAACTCTAAAATTAAACTTTAAAATTAAAATTTTCAACATAAAATTTAATAATATCCTATTTTTTTTCTCAGGTAACCATATCTCAATTTTTAGAAGAATTCTTTCCTCTTGCATTTTGCTCTTACATGAGGAACAGTGTCATGATAGCGCCAAAGGGGTGCCGAACTACACTTCCCATCAGCCCCAGCACGTCATACATTTTCAATCACTCGCACCTGTGTCTTGTCTCACCCTGATTAGCACCATTATATAAGTCCCTGCGTTTCAGCAGCTGTTGTTGTCATGTTCATGTGTTGCTGTGTGTACCATCATCTTGTTCTTAGTCTGCATGGTTTGCCTTGTATCTCCTGTTCAGGGTTATGGTCCTTTTTTTCTGATGTTTCTTGGTTATTTGCTTTGCTCCTTATATTAAAAAAATCTGTACTTGTATCCACTGCCTCTGCAAATCCCTGACAAACAGGGTAACTTCCTGTTGAACATGACTTCAGGAATGTTTCATAGGGATGAATATGTCCAGGGTAACAGATTTGAGTGAAGGCTGTGGAACAAGTTACAATCCGTTAGGAAAATCTAATGGTTTCCATCATGTAAGGGGATCTAGCTTAATGGTTTCCATCAGATTCCTCTAGGCTTCCATTAGGGATTTTCAGGTTACTCTTAAATACCACCAGAGCCCAATAGGGCTTTCTTTCATGAGTAGATTATTACCATCAGAATAAAATTAGATGTTATTAGGAAACATTAGGAACAACGCATGCTATTAAACTACAATTACAGATCCCCAGAAACGTATACAAATCCATTAAAAGCACAAGAAATCTTAAATGATCATGCTTCATAATCTCAGCACCTTTTTAGTTTACACATATCAGACCTTTACCTAGTCCAGTTTGCCATCTGAGTAACTTTTCGTATGAAGCAACAAGCTCCCAGTGCACTATAAACAGTTAAACAAAGCTTGTAAATCATATGCAGGGTTTGGACAGTTGCATGAAAGTCTAAAAATGCTTTATTTCTAGAGAGTTGCTTTTAAAGTTTGGAAATTTAGCTTTGCCTGGAGGATAAATGGTGGGTGAATGCTTAATGGTGGGTGAATGCTTTTTCCATCAAGTGGAAAAAAAAAGACTTTGTTCCTGAACCATTGTTCCAGTTGAATATAGATGGCCTCCAGCACTTTTTCTCTTTCTATTGTTGTGTTTGTGGAAAAAAAAAAAAAAGTGGCACGTCCTTCATGTCTAGACCGACTCGTGATCTTGATCCAAGGAGTTGGATGAGTTGTAAAATGGCTTCAAGATTATAACACAATTCTCGATACCTTGATTTACACCTAGAAGACATTAGTAATGCCCTAGAAAACTTTAGACGTGACTTATATTTAAAAAAAACCTCATGGTTAAGCCATCTATTACACCCCGACAACATGGTTCCGAACTTGTAGAAATGTAGCTCTATGAGTGGGAGATGTTCATAGAGCTGAAGCCAGACCTCAAAAGTAATCCAGGGCTTTGTTCACACTGCAGACTTCAAAAGAAATTCAGGGCTTTGTTCACACTGATTCATTTCTTACATACTGTATAATTTTATTACCAATTATTAATGATAAAATCCAGACTGTAGTGTTAGAATGATAGTTCTTAGAGGAACTATGCAGGCATGCATATACTGAGTAGTGTGCAGCAGGGAAATGTTAGTTATGTTACTCTAGTTATCAGCTACCAACAAAAAGATTTGGTCAATGATTATGTTTTTCCATAAAGAGAACGTCTAGTCATGGTTATGAACATGTTCTGCACAGACAACAGCAACAGAATCTGTCGAGTTTTTCAACAAATGCAATTTTTTTGGGGTTCGAGTCACATTTTTTTGGAAGCAAGACAAATGTGGCTTGGATCCAGTTGTAAAAATTGATTTAATTCCTGCATTTATTCACACCTCTGTCCATCCAAAGACTTCTGGCCAATCAGAAGGTTTCATCTGTGGCTGGACTCTAGTCAAAATTCTACAGCATGTTGTTCTCAAATTGAATTATAATGGGGGATTTTTTTGACATTCAGAAAACATAAAATCCTTTGTGATTAAAAAAAAATGGATCTGTCAAATTTGAGCTGCCTGACTGAACATGAGTCTGAGTAAAAAAAAAAGTAATATCCAATACCAAAAATCAAACAACTAATCAAAAATGACTTTTATATCTAATGTTATTTTTTTTTTATTTTACTCTCTGAAAAGCTTATGGTAGCAATATCATTATAAGGATATAATATTACCATTATAAGGACATCATGTTATTATGTTGACCACTCCTACTTCACAGATCCAAGGTCCCCGGTTTGATCCTGAGCTTGGGTTACTGTCAGTACCCAAGTGAGTTTCCTCCAGTTTTCTCCCACCTCGCAAAAACATGGCAGTAGGTGGAATTACTATGCTAAATTTCCCCTAGATGTGGATCAGTGTGTGAATGTGTGTGCATGGTGGCCTGCAATGGACCAGTGGAGGTTGTATTCCCACCTCATGCCCAGTGTATCCTGGGATAAAATGAATGAATGAATGAATGAATGATGTCGCACATGGGGTTTATGGGTAATGTAATATGATTGCACTAACTGAAATCTATGGTGTAAGAACCATTAAAAAATAAACTAGTCTGTGATATATATAATGTGTGTGTGTGTTTGTGTGTATATATGTATTCATGAATAATAAATATCACCTGTGCAAACTTGGTTTTAGTTAGCGGTGAAAATAAATACAGTCTCTGGTCATGGACCAACACTTCTATTAGTCCATTATTGAGTTTTCCTGCTCATGTACTTTTTTGAGTAAATGATGAATGAGTCTCTGTTGTAAAGCTGAATGAGTCTCCGAGCTCATAATCCTCCCATTGCTCATTAGCCGAGCTAGTAATACAGCCCAGTTCCCGTTTCCATGTCCTCTGCTTTGTTTACCCCTCTCAGTACACAACCTTGTGCTTTTCCTTTATTAGAAACTAAAAGGCTTTGAGCATCCAAACAGATGATATGAACAGGTTGCGTCACGCCCGGGGCTACACAGTGCTGCCTTGTTGAGGCTGTTTTTTTTTTTTTTTTTTCCCAGTGATTGTGATTTTTAGCACACGGTTTTGTCCTTCTGCCAAAATTGGTGCAGTGTTACAGCCAAAGGGAAGGCCAGGTAATGCACATTAAAGACAAAAGGTTGTAGATGGAAATTGACAAGAGAGCACTCTAAAAGCCTTTTCTGATTAAGATAAAAAAAAAGACCTCACATTACTTGTCTTTTATTTATTTATTTCACCTTTTATTTAATGATTCTGTTCAATTCAATCTCTCTGAGACACTAACACTGTGAACAGTGTATTTTGTTTTAATTAAGCTTTGTGTTAGAATAAAAAATATATATCCTTTCACATATGATTGTGTAGTCCACTGAAAAGTCCATTTTAGTTCCACATTTTTATAGGAAAAGTTATGGAAAAGTTCAAGGGGGTGAATACTTATGGAAGGCACTACAGGTCACTTGAAGATTGGACAAACAATCCATTCCAATTTTCCCAACACATCCAGTTTCAGTGAGTCTGTGCCCCACAGATTCCTGTTCTTGGCTGACGTCTGCTTCTGCTATTGTAGCCCATTCACCTCGGGGTTCGGCGTGATGCTTTTCTGCTCACCACAGTTGTAAAGAGTAAGTTATTGTACCCTTCCTGTCACCTCAAACGAGTCTGGGCATTTTCCTCTGACCTCTCTCATCAACAAAGTGTTTCCACACACAGAAGTGTGGATCACTTGATGTTTTTTGTTCTTCGCACCATTCTGTGTAAACTCTAGGGACTGTTGTGCGAGGAAAAAACTAACCGGAGATCAACAGTTTCTGAAATACTCAAATTAACACCAACAACCATGCCACGGTCAAAGTCACCGAAATCACATTTTTTCCCCATTCTGATGTTTGATGTTTGATTAAATGAAGCTCTTGACCTGTATCTGTATGTTTTTTGCATTGCACTTCTCCCACAAAATCATTTGAGTTAGACACTTGTAGCACCACATATCTACAGTTGGGGTCATAAGTTTGCATACGCCTTGCAGAATCTGCAAAATATTAATAATTTTTAAAAAATAAGAGCGATCATAAAAATTGCATTTTGTTTTTTTTATTTAGTACTGCCCTGAATAAGCTATTTCACAGAACAGATATTTACATATAGTCCACAAGACAAAATAATAACTGTGTGTTCTTACCTGGATGATCAATGACTGTTTTTATGTTTTGTGATAGTTGCTCATGAGCCCGTTGTTTGTCCTGAGCAATTAAACTGCCCACTGTTCTTCAGAAACAATCCTCCAGGTCCTGCACATTCTTTGCTTTTCCAGCATTTTCTGCATATTTGACCCCTTTCCAACAGTGGCTATATGATGTTGAGATCCATCTTCTCACAGTGAGGACACTTGAGGGACTCATAAACAACTATTACAAAAGGTGCAAACATTCATTGATTCTCAAGAAGGAAAAACACTACATTAAGAGCCAGGGGGGTGTACAATTTTGAACAGGATGATTGGTGTAAATTGTTAGTTTTGTCTTCTGGGAAACATGTAAATATCTAATGTAGCTTCTGAAGAGCAGTGCTAAATGAAAAAATAAGATCTTTAAACAAAATTACAATTTACATCAATAATTTTTATGCAATTTTCATGATCCCTCTTATTTTATCTTTAAATTAACATTTTGCAGATTCTGCAAGGCATATGTAAACTTATGACCCCAACTATATGTATTACAGTTAACACTAACACTGTCTATGAGTCTTTTATCTACAGGTTTAACGGCTTTATCCTCCGAGTGCTCCTGTTTTATTAAACACACATTTAGAGTCGCATTAGGATCTCGGCGTGAGCAGTTAATGCGTTGAAACAAAGATCTAGCATTCCTTATTTATCTGTTGCAATAATAGTGATTAAACTGTAATAAAGTATATGAAACTCCAGGGGATCAAAAACCTTTCACTAGCAGCGTATATGTGAAAAAATATATAATGTACAATGAAAGTATGTTTAATTACATGCAAGAATTAATGTGGTGTTTTTTTTTGGTTTTTTTTTAACGTCTCTTTTAACGTAGCTGTAGCAAAAACAACACTGTTATTAAAGACCTTTAGCATTAGAACTCAGAAGGTGGGCATTTAATGAAGGATGACTTAATGAATTTGACTTAATTGTGGTCTTAATTTCTCAAAAAGCGGTTGTAGAAAGACATAGAGATAAAGGTAGGTGATGGAGTTCATAATACTCCCACTACACCTTTCATTTTAGTCATTAGGCATTAGCTTATCCTCTATTATTGTGTTCTTAGAGCCTCTGTGTTAATAAACCTTTGACTTTGAGGCGGATGTAATAAACTTTCAGGTAAACAGGAAGTTCAGTGATTCTGAATGTTAATAAGTTGAATCAGTTTTTGCACTGTAAATGATAAAACGATTTAAATTAGCATTAAAGCACTAAAGGGATTTTTACAAAGTGGGCTCTTCTGTTCTAAATGTCTTGCTCAGGCCATCAGTTACTCTCTCTTGTACTTTTCATGCCTAGGAAGTTGAGATCCGCTTCACCCCCTGAGGGTCTAAGCAGAAATTAGCCAGCTCCCTCGACTCCATCTCACCACGAATAGCTCCACTTTGATTTCACCTCTCTCATTAGATTCCCCTCTCGCCAGCCCGTGGAGCTCGTCGCAAGTTCAAACAGACTCTTTAACTTCTGCACCACATCCGAGCTTCTGCAGCAATTCACGACGATGGTCGATATAGCTCTCCGCGAGTGAGCGCAAATCTGGCACATGAGTCATGAGTCATTACCTCTGATGTGGAAGAGGTAGTCGAAGGCACGATCATGAAATGATTAGATAACCTGATCTTATCTGAAGAAATTGCATCTGAATGTTCCTTGGCTTCTCCAGCACACACCTCACAACTTGTGAATTGTCATTATAAACATCCTCAGCCCTCAGTCTTGCAGATAAATGGCTTGTTTTTGTTTCCTCATCGACTGGACCTCATCGTGGCCAATCTGGTTTGTTTCATTTGATGTCCATCAATAAGCAATCCGCTAGAAGCTGCTGGAGAGCATTTCACTCCTGTTATAAAAGTAATTGCAGAGGCGCTTCTAATGAAGACAAAAGCAACCACAGGACTGAGATGATCAAAGAGAATGGAGACATTTCCTCAAAATTGATTTCCAGTTTTTCAAAGACATCTGGGAAGGAAGGGTGATGGTCACAGTTCAGGGCTGAGGATGGCAAAAACCGGGAGGGAAGATATGGCAGAGTAGATTTATGGTCTTCTTTCAGTATTTTCAATTTTATTTAGATAGCACTTTTAACAGTAGAGCATTAACTATAATGCTAATCTATAGTTACAAGTTGAGTTTCTTCTCCATTCAACAGCATTTCATTCTCAAAATGGAATTAAAATTGGCATTCTTTTCAAAAATTTAAATTCTTTTGGGTTTTACTACAGTATGAAAGATAGTCTAGGCAAAATTATAATCTAAACAAAACATTTCCACATAGTTTTAGTAAAATGCACTATATGGCCAAATGTATATGGACACCTGACTATCACACTTGTGCCTGTTGAAAATCTCATTCCAGATTTACTCCCCATTCGCTGTTATAATAAGTTCCACTCTTCTGGAAAGGCTTTCCACTAGATTTTGGAGCGTGGCTGTGGGGATTTGTGTTCATTCAGCCACAAGAGCATTAGTGAGGTTAGGCACTGATGGCGGGCGAGGAGGTCTGGGATGCAGTCGGTGCTCCAGTTCATCCCAAAGGTGTTCAGTGGGGTTGAGGTCAGGGATCTGTGCAGGACACTCGAGTTCTTCCAATCCAACCTTGGCAAACCATGTCTTCATGGAGCTCGCTTTGTGCTGTCATTGACATGCTGGAACAGGTTTGGGCCTCTTAGTTCCAGTGAAGGGAAATTGTAATGCTTCAGCATACAAAAACATTCTAGATAACTCTGTATTTTCAACTTTGTGACAACAGTTTGAGGAAAGAACACTGTACAATTTGTGTAAAATGTTATGACTGGATTTCACCAACAAGTATTAAGACTGAATCTTGCATGTAAGCCTTTATTGCATGTATCACTTTTATTTAATCCTGGTTTTGTTTTGCAGTAAATTGATTAAATTTAATCCTGTTGTTCTGTTCATTTAAACTTTAACATTAATCTCCAACTAAAATCAATCTCTGCACCTGTGATGGTTTGAATTTTATTCATGGTTTGAAGTTTATTGTGTATAGTGGATGGATTGCAGAAAATAAAACTTTCCTCAAAGTGCACTAATAAGGAACAAATCAAGAAATTGATAATGATTTGCCTCAAGAGTAAAGATTTTGGTTAGTTTCTTTTTAGCCTAGTGAATCCATCATCATCCAGAGGTTAGTCTTTTAATCAGCAGGTTGAGATTTTAATCACTGAATTGTTAAGCCAAGTTTGAAATTTAAGAGTGCAACATAACGTAAAATAAAGCTTAGATCAGCAAATGCCTAATTAGCTCTAAACTCTATTTAATCCTAATTTTTGCATCCTAAATGTAAAAGCGTATAATGATATAATTCATCACAATATGGATATTACAAATATCATGATATTGCCCAGTCCTAATGGAAGGAGTAATCTGAAAAAGTTTGTTAGACCTTTATTTGAAATATTTTTTTAAAAATATGTTCACAGAAATCATGATTATAGAAAGTAAACATTGTCTTTCTTGAAACTTTCTCATTCTGTATTGATGATCTAAGTTGGATTCTTGATGCGGCCTAATTTGATCTGTCCATATCTATATATATTTCTGTCTATATATAAAACTGATAAGAACTTTTTTTTTTTTAATATTTTTTTATTACAAACAGTAGGCAGAATGAAGAACCCAGTTCACAGAGTGATATTTTTTTCCCATCTCCACCTCTCCTTGGCAAAGGCCCATATGTCAGGAACGCAGGAGCCAAAGGGATGACATCATTAATGCCATGACAGACACTGGTAGCTGAGGGATGCTGTGTGTTTGCCAGATGCCAGACTGCTACACTGTTATAATGAAGCAGCCTTGATTTCTAACGATTTTAATCTCATGGACTTCTAGTGTGCCAAAACTGGCAGAAGTCCTCTATGTTGGAAGAGATTGAAATTTGTTTTGGAAAGTTTTTTTCAGTTTTATTCTAAAAAGAGAGACAATGTAATCTTTCCTTTTCCTAAAGTATAAGTTTAGATGCAATAGTTAGATTGTTCTCACATACTTTTTGGGGGAAAAATGCACCAAACACTAACGTGTACCTGGTGAAAATTGGTCAATTGTCTCATTTATATCTCCTTTTCATAACATATTCCATGGCCAGATGTCAGAGCTATTATTCAGATTGGAAATAAAGGACTGTTCTGGCTCTTTCACAAACTCTCCCGGGCCACCTGTTTAAATAAATCTCCAGTAGAAGCACAAGTTGCTTTATAAGTTGCTTTTCAGCTGGTGGCAGCTCTAGCTTGTGTGACCTTTCTTTAAAGGTTATCTGTTTTTGAGTAATGGAACAGCTTTAGTCTCTTCTCTAAATAATCAATAACTCAAACTCTGCCACTGGATTGGGTATTTCAAATGAAGTAACATGACTATATAATATGTGATTGAAGGAGTTTCAACAAATCAGTGCAATTAGATTAATTTAGCACCTATATTGTGATTTATTGCAGCTTGAAAACCAGTTCATGAACAGAGGTTGTGTGAAATTAAATATGACTGAAGGACAGGTATTAAATTTGTGGAACCTCATTCCTGCTAGTTAAAGTAGTAATTAGACCAATTAATCCTTATTGATGAGAAAGATTCACTAACTTGTGACTTATCCTCACAGTAAAGTCAGTTTTATATTTAAGATTCACAACACATTCTCACACCTGACACCAAAAGCATTTAAAGACCTGTGAAAGGTTTTCATTTCAGTTACATATACTTTTATTCAGAACATGCCCTCATGTCCGTACTCATTAATTTTATATTTTAAACCATTTTAGATGTCTTTCTCCACCTTCAATCAGTCTTATACTCAGGGTCGTTACTTGCTATAAGCAAAATGTTCATTACTAGCAGGTAAGCTGGCTACATGAGGGGGAAAAAAAAGTCTATATACAACAGTATGTGAGTGAAAATAACACAAGCTCTTACCCAGTATTTTGTTCTTGAAGACAATGAAACATACATTACTTACACCTGTATAGAAGCACTTTTCCGAAGTGACAACCCACTCTTTATTCCCTTCAGCCCTACTCGGTTTAAGGTATCTAATGTAGCTAGCTAATGCACTTCATTTAAAATCAACTAGCTAATGTTATACTGAACCAAGTAGCCTAAACATGCACGTGTGCACTTTTCCTGGCCACTTTTTAAACCAGGGAAACATAAACAGAGCAGAAAAAATGTTTTCCATGACGCCCATGATTGATTCATACTAAGTACGTCACTCAGTTGTTTACCCGTTTCAGTAATGATGATTACCAAAAACAAGTACTCATACTCAGTTAGAAAAATGTAACTTTTTGACATAAAAGCTGTGCATGAACTGTAGATACAGTACGTACCCTGCACTGAGTGACATCCAAAGCAATGATGGCAGCCAGTGATTCAGAATTGGAAGTGTGTGTACTCTTCTAAATGGAAAATTAATGTAGAGATTTGGAGAAAACACATCTCCGAGTTCTTCCTCAAACGCACGCAACCAGCAGCATACAGTATGTCCTTTCACAGTATCATCCTGATCACGTCTTCCTTAATATCAATGAAGAAAAAAAGAAAGAAGCAAAGAGTGGCACAGACAGGAAGGACATTTCTGAATAAGAGTTCGCCACAGTGGAACTTTTGTTCTCAAGTCAAGCGTACAGGAGTGTTTAATTGAAACAGAAAAGTGACATGAAGCTCAAATCCTGAAGTTTAACAGGGGAAAAAAAAGAAGGAATCTCATTAAGTCATGGCATCTTTCCCACTCCGCATTACTTTTATCTCTGTTTTCACAAGAACTTAGGCATGCAAGACGAGCTGAGCGGCAATTGATTGATTCCTTGTGCTTATCATTGCTCCGCTAACTCGCCCTGAGGTTACTGATGCACTTATTGCTTGGTTCGAATGGAAGCTGTTTGTAATTTTTATTTGCAAAGCTGTGAAGCCACTGAGGCAAATCCATAATTAATCATGTCACATCTGTGTGTTCTCTCTTGCAAATAATCAGGGACATTTGGCATTTCAGACAACTTTTCGCAGAGGTACCATTACTTTAGTGCAGTGAGCGTGAAGAAAGTGGAGTGGAATCAAACTAGAGAGAGGGATTTTTCAAAATCCTGTCAATTTCTCATTGCAGGGCACACCCATGTATTGATGGACTTCCTAGACTTTTAATTTTAAATGTGAAAATTTCTATTACATTCTCACGTTTAAAATTAAAATTCTAGGAAGTACATTCTATTACATTTTTCTATTACATTATTACAGAGTTGCATTTCTATTTTTTAACCAGCTGTATGAGAACATTTCATCAAAATGCCAACTGTGCAATGTTTTATAGCAATAGGAACACAGACAAGATATTGATATGAAAGATACTTGTAGAAACCTGTACTGCCTGCTAAAGTTTGCATGGTTTTCACTGAAACTGTACCTCTATTTTACAAGCTAGATGCAAAAAAACAACAATTTTAAAAAGAACCAAACATCCCAAGGCTGGACTTAAAGAAGGCAGCGTTTGACCTCTGAAGGCGTTATGACAGAAATATTAGGAGAAATGTGCGGTGAATATTTACAACTCAGAGGGTATGAAAGAAGTTAAAGTGTAATGTCAATAAAGCAGGATGCAAGGGTGTAAACTCGGCAATCCAAGAATCTTAGTCCATAGTGTGTGTCAAGGTCATCATAAGAATACATGGCAAGGTCATCATAGGATATATTCATAAATCGAGTACATGAGTATGCATCAAATCAACAAGACCTAGAACAAGGAAACAGCAGACTTAGAAATGTACAATAATACCAGGCAAGTCTTCATAATGAGACATAGACACAACAAAGTACAAGTAGACAAAACTAATCAGGAGTTAACACCAAACAGGTGAACACAATGAGTAACAGACCAATGATATGACGGAGGTGGAGACAGGGCCAAAACCAAAACAGAGGCACATGGAGAACTAAGAGCAAGCTCGCCCATGCTAGGAACGATACTATGAACTGCAGGGGGGAATTCATAACATAAAGAAAGGGAAAGTCAAATATTGATCATAGTAGTTATATTAATTGTTTTACTATTAATATTCTAATGTACACATTTTACCATTTTTATTGCTTGTCATAATAAAGAACCATCCATGATACTTTGTCCAAACACACTTTGGTATAAAATGAATTGTCTGTGTCTTCTTCAATTTGTCTAAGGGTATGCAAACTTTTGAACATTTTTGGTGGTTTACTGTTGAGTCATTTATTTAGCATTTTTGGAAGGAGTCAATAGTGTCTCCAGGAAATTATTGTTTATAGCTACTATAATAATAATAATAATAATAATAATAGTAATAATAATAATAATAATAATAATAATAATAATAATAAATGTAACTATAATGGATAAAAAGTATATGTCATTATTTAATGAGTAAATGCTTGTAATTGTTGTAGAATTGCTGTGATATAAGAAGAATAAACCAGGATGTGCTGTTATCTGATATGGTGTGATGAAATCACAACCTGGAAATTTTATTCCTTACTTAATGTACATACACCCTTTTCTGAGCTTATCTTACTATCTGTTGCAGCATTTGTCTTCTGGCACCATGCCATGCTAGCTTGTACCTGATGTATCTGATGAAGCCGCTGGTACGTTGAGCTCATGCCCCTGCACAGATTTACCCAGTCAGAGGCTAGCCTGGCAATCAGTTGTAAAAAATCAACTGCGAGTTGACTCTTTGCCCATTTGCATCAAAGCCTTTTTTCCAGTTTCTTGTGTGTGAGTGTGTGTAATTGAATTACAATAATAAGTGTGCAGGATTAACTTATTGCAGGGTAGGACGAATGAACTGTGTCCTGAGCTGCTGGCACAGAAGCCTTATTTAAGTCAAACGGTATTCTATCAAACTCGTCCCCAACCTCTAGAACCTTGTTTGTCCTGCCTTGACTGCATCTAATCTGTACTTTGTATTTGTCTCTGTCTGTGTTTTCCTGCAATCTATCTATCTTTTCTGATTGACCATTCTCTTTTCTTCCCACCTCTCTCCTCCAGCTATGGAGACATGGTGCCTAAGACGATCGCCGGGAAGATTTTCGGCTCCATCTGCTCCCTGAGTGGGGTTCTGGTAATAGCCTTGCCTGTGCCTGTCATCGTGTCCAACTTTAGCCGAATCTATCACCAGAACCAGAGAGCAGACAAGCGGCGTGCTCAGAAGGTACAGGTGAACACCTTTAGATAGTTGCTGAGCTTTGCCACACTAACCGGGGGGACAAAGGCGGACCAGTGTCTGTCTATATGTGTGTAAGAGAGAGAATGGTGCACCATTGTCTGCCCCCACACTGGCCCCAGATGAGTGACTAACACCTGGTATGCGCTGCACAGCTGGCTGGCACAATGGACCATGGCATGCCCTTGGATCGACCAGCAATACACACAAACACACACAAACACACACACATAAACACTACCAAATGGACATTCATTCAAAGGCTCATTAGCTTAATGGTGATGCAGAGATTTGATGAGTGATGGCCTCATTTGATGAATGGCAGTTGGACTGATCAAGCTTTCAGCAGGTGAGACAAATGAGGCCTTCATTCATTAAGAGCTTACAGATGTGTGCTTACTCACTAATCTAGAGCTTTTAAAAACATTGCATGAATTTCAGCATTGTGCAATTGTTATAATACTCTGTAATATTATAAGTGCCTATAGGTATTGGACATACCTTTCCCCCATAATGTATCATGATTTGATTCATGATAGCAAATTTAGTCATTTCCAGTTCCCACTGATTTAGTAGCTACACTATATGGCCAAAAGTTTGTGAACACCTGACCAATCACACCTATATGTGCTTGATGTGCATCCCATTCCAGATTTATTTCCCCTTTTGCTGTTATAATAACCTCCATTCTTCTGGGAAGACCTTCCATTAGATTCTCGAGCGTGGCTGTGGGGATTTTCGTTCATTCAGCCACAAGAGCATTAGTGAGGTCAGGAACTGATGTCGGGTGAAGAGGCCTGGGGTGCATTTCGCGTTCTAGTTCATCCCAAAGGTGTTCAGTGGGGTTGAGGTCGGGACTCTGTACAGGTCACTCGAGTTCTTCCACACCAACCTTGGCAAACCATGTCTTCATGGAGCTCACTTTGTGCACAGGGGCATTGTCGTACTGGAACAGGTTTGGGCCCCTTAGTTTCAGTGAAGGGAAATTGTAATGCTATAGCAAACTAAGATATTCTATACAACTGTGTGCTTTCAAATTTGCCGCAACCATTTGGAGAGGAATCACATATGGGTGTGATGGTCAGGTGTCCACATACTTTACGCCATATTGTGTAGTTCTTCTTTATCAAAATTGCAAGTATGCAAGTACATAGTTTAGTAATTTTTAACTTTATACATTAAGTGAGGTCATTGTTTTCCATTTAAACATTCAAGCAAAGACTTCACAATGGGGTCATAAGATCTCAGGAGTGGCAAGAAGAGAGAAGCCACATTGCAGTATGCTCTGTTCATATATTCCCTATAAATGGCTGACTATAAAGCCTACAAGTGTTATCTGAATCTGTCAATTTCCTTGGCATTACCACTACAGAATTTCCTGTTCTCTGCTGAGCAACAGTAAAACACAGTGTTTCCAGGTTGTTGCATGTGGATCTGTTTTTGTTGGCGCATTGTGGTAACAGTCTCCTGGTGAAAACAAGTGGTTCTTGGAGAAGTTTAGTAATAAACTGTACCAAAATCTCTAGCGAAAGCTAGAAGTCTGGCTTGAGAGACTAGAAGAGCACTATACATGAGCTAACATATACTCATGACTTTTTAATGTTGCTTTAATCTGACAATGGATAGAGTAAGACCATCCTTCTACCCAGCGACAGATTCAGAGAGGTGACAGATTAAGGGAAATAATACAAACAACATCACCTTTTTTCTATCCTGATGGGCGTGGTCTCTTCCAGGATGACCCCGCCCCATCCACAGGCCACAAGGGCTCACTGAATGGTTTAGTGTAGAAGAAAATTATGTAAATCATAAGCTATGGCCTACACACTCACCAAATCTCACCAAAACAGACTTTGGAGTAACGTGCTGGATAGCATTCTCCACAACCATTATCAAAACACCAACTGAGATAAAAAATCATTAGGCAGAATGTTCATCACTTCAGTACAGTTCCAGAGATGTGTAATGGCTGTTCTGGGTGCTCATAGTGGCCTAAAACCTTACTAACACACTTTATGTTGGATTTTCCTTTAATTTGTCACCCATCTGTATATGAGTACAGTATTTATTCAAACTTACTATCTTCTGATAACCATAGAAGATATCCTTCTAATACCATTTTACCCTAATAATCAAAACATACAAGGTTAAAATAGACTAGGTTGTATTATATGGGTTATTTTTTCCTTTTTCCCATCTTATTTATTATTTTTTAAGATAAGGCAGCCAAATTTATTTTACTTTTTCAATTTAACATGCTCTGTACGCCATATTCCCCAAAGCCGCGAGTAAAAAAGGCGATATAATGCAGCAATTTGCATTAGCTTGAGGTTGGATTGTTTGCTTTATTGAACATTTTGTTACGCCTCCTGCAGAATCTAATTATTTCAACGAGAAACTCCGTCAAATAAAACCTGAATCCCGGGAGTGTGAATAGTGCTGAAATAGTATGTGATTGCCAGTAAGTGTGCTTATGTTTCCATTTATTTATAAGCGCGATACGGCTCAGTTGTCCCAGCGGACTGCAATGCAACCCCCAGTGGATGCTCAACCTGCTCTCCTTATGCTTAAATAACAGCAAATGCTCTCCAGTCCAGAGACAGCACAGCTGACCTTTCAGAGCTGGCACATAAAAGCGAGCATGCAAGCAGAGAGAGAGAGAGAGAGAGAGAGAGAGAGAGACTAGACCAGACGGTGAAAGAGCAAGAGAGATTCGCAGAGAGGAATGAAAAAGAGAACAAGATGGTTGGAGAGTTTGTTTTGGGAGTAGTGCTCTTTTGCCACAAATAGCTCCAGTCGACAAGCCCTTGTTGGCAATTTGGAGAGCGGAGTCATTTAGTGTACCCTTCACACCTGCCAGGTAAAGGACAGATATGCCAGTACACAAGCCTGATAAAAAACAGCAGGGATAGAACTGTTTAACAGCACCAATCTTTGACAACACATACAGCACAATGACTTTTGTATAATACTGTACATAAATAAGGAATGAATTACTTGGTGGCATTCTGTTACAGAAAGATAATCACCTTAAGTACACCACTAAGTGTTTTTATTCCTCTTGTACCTCAGCAATTTGCCAATGATTATAACAAACATTATTAATTAATATATGACATGTCATACTTTTTATCTGTTCATTGTTACATTTAATGTTGTAGAATGTTCATAAAACAAGTTAATTCCTGTTCTCACTTACAGTGTGTTATAGCAGCTATAAATAGTTGTTTCCTCACCATCCTCTTATTTTTTTTCTTGAAGTTAAGATGAAAATGCAGCTTGTCATGGATGACAGGAGGACATGGGGGCGTTTCCAGATTGCATATTTGTGTATAGTTGTAGGAACACAGAAATTTAATATTGTGTGAGATATTTTATATATATATATATATATATATATATATATATATATATATATATATATTGTTGTTTTTAATGATTTATTTTATTAACAATGTGGACCTCCGCCACATGTGGATCCATGGACCCATGAATGTGTCATCCTCTCCATCATCAGGTCAAATACATGTTTGAAGCCATCTGGGCCTCTAGTTACACATAAACACAGTTAAGTCCAGGTACCATATCTGTACCATAATAGGCAAACACAATGCAGACTAAAGCTGCCCAATTTGGTGCTCCTAAACTTCCCACATCCTCGCTCTCTCTCCCATAACTGCTCTCAGTCACGGTCACATCTGTCTGGCCGATCACCCGAAGCGGACACCTCTTTCCTCATTCCTGTTTTTATTTTTTGAGAGGACACTAAATTACTGACTGAGTACTCTTATGTGGCGACTGGCATTTTTTTCTTTATCACTGCACAAATCACAAATCTCAGAGCCAATTTGCTGGACCAATGAGGAGGTTGATTGTGGGCATGGAAGGTTGCCGTAAATGGGCCGTCGGTAATGTTGGAGCAAAGTCAAGTGCGTCTATAAGAGAGAGGCAGGGCAGGAAGAGAGCAGGACAAGGCCACAGGCATGCGTGAGACAGCAAACAAAGCGTGACAACAAGGACACAGAGGTATTTCAGGGGCCATTTGGAAAGGACTGTGATGTGGAGAAGTGGCACAGCTTAGTAATTATGGAAAAAGTAAATGACATTGGTCTCAGTTGGGGAAAAAGTTTGGATGCTCTTAGGTGCTGGTGCAATTAAGTGTTATCTGTGGGGTGGAAAATACTTTCTTACCTCTTACATTTTTATTTAGACCTTCAGTACATTATTTTATTTACATTTCCGTTTAAAGCATCCAATCAAATTCATCCATATTGAAAAAAGTATCAAGGAGCACGTTGTTACCCATTTAATTTCATAAATAAATTTACTTTTTGCTGCTTATTACTTTTGAAAGTAGCAACTTTTTGACTTTCACTTGAGCACATTTTTGGGTTCCATTTTTAATCGAGATTTTGTCACGTTATATATTCTTATACTTAGATTTAATTTCTCAGTACCTTTCCTGGTACTTGAACACAAGTAGCTTGTTATCTAATATGGAAAACTCATCAAATATGAAGGAAACATTCAAGTATGACTTAGTAGTAGTATTTCTTTGTTGTTATAGTGTAGTTATGTAGTACTTTCAGAGTTTTTTTAGACCGATTGGATAAAACTCTGCCAGCTGTGGTCATCTAAGTAAGTACCTCTTCTCTGTCTTTGCTCGCTTGCTTTCCTTTTATGGTGACATACCTGTTGTGTATGACAAATGCTCTCTAATAAAAAATTTATATTTACATTTACAGCATTGAGCAGATGCCCTGATCCAGAGCAACTTTCAGAAGTGGTTGTAGTCTCCATCAAAAACATCCTCATGCCAGAACAAATACATCAAAATAAGAATACTATCAAACTAAACCACTGTTAGAGAGGTTATAGTACAGCAAAAACAGTCCAAGTCAAGGTTTTTAACTAGTGCTCATTGTGTTTAGTGAAGTACTTAGTGATTAAGTGGGTCTTCAGTGTCTTCACAAAGGTGTTAGAATTTGAAGAAATTTAAAGAAAAGTGTCAGATTCAGTATACCAGTCCATAGTGCATAGACAGGTATGGTTAAAATCAACTAACATTACTCAGCTCAGGGCAACTAATAAAATACTCACAGTTCAGAGTAAATAAAATTACTCACAACTCAGAGTAAATAAAAATACAGCTCAGAGTAAATAATTACTCACAGCTCAGAGTAAATAAAAATACAGCTCAGAGTAAATAATTACTCACAGCTCAGAGTAAATAAAAATACAGCTCAGAGTAAATAATTACTCACAGCTCAGAGTAAATAAAATTACTCACAACTCAGAGTAAATAAAATTACTCACAGCTCAGAGTAAATAAAAATACAGCTCAGAGTAAATAATTACTCACAGCTCAGAGTAAATAAAAATACAGCTCAGAGTAAATAATTACTCACAGCTCAGAGTAAATAAAAATACAGCTCAGAGTAAATAAAATTACTCACAACTCAGAGTAAATAAAATTACTCACAGCTC
>CM040473.1:18054900-18113432 GCA_022758105.1 Pangasianodon gigas | reverse complement strand
TACTCACAGTTCAGAGTAGCCAAAATAAAATTACTCACAGCTCAGAGTAACTAAAATTACAGTTCAGTGTAACTAAAACTACTCACAGTTCAGAGTAAATAAAATTACAGCTCAGAGTAAATAAAATTACAGCTCAGAGTAACCAAAATAAAATTACTCACAGCTCAGTATAACTAAAATTACTCACAACTCAGAGTAAATAAAATTACAGCTCAGAGTAACCAAAATAAAATTACTCACAGCTCAGTATAACTAAAATTACTCACAACTCAGAGTAAATAAAATTACAGCTCAGAGTAAATAAAATTACAGCTCAGAGTAACCAAAATAAAATTACTCACAGCTCAAATAAACAAATTATTCACAGCTCAGAGTAACTAAAACTACTCACAGCTCAGAGTAAATAAAATAACAGTTCAGAGTAACTAAAACTACTCACAGCTCAGAGTAAATAAAATAACAGTTCAGAGTAACTAAAACTACTCACAGCTCAGAGTAATTAAAAACACTGACAGCTCAGAATAACTGAAATTACTCATAGCTCAGAGTAATGAAAATTACTCACTAGTCAGAATAAATGAAATTCCTCACAGTTCACGGGAAATAAAATTACTCCTAGCTCTAAGTAACAAATTACTCACAGCTGAGTATAACTAAAATTACTCACAACTCAGAGTAAATAAAATGACCCACAGCTCAGAGTAAATAAAATGACCCACAGCTCAGAGTAACTAAAACTACTCACAGCTCAGAATAAGACCTCGATAAATTTTTAAACGTCCTTTGTGCTAGGGGTTTTATTGATAGTTATGTATAAAATTGCTACCTCATTTAACAAAACTATCATGCCATAATAAAACAGTTGTGTGGTTCTCTGGTTAGCTCCGCCCCCTAACTGTATTCCTGTAGACATTGCTTGTGTCTTTAACATATGCATGTGTGTATTTCATCACTTTGTATGTTTGATGTCTGTTGCTAAGTAAAGCTGTCCAAACACTGCAAAAGTATACACACCCATATACACACAGTAAATATAGCCGTGTCATTTTTACATCTGAAGCCTGTTCTGCTTTAATGTCTATATTTACTACATCATTTAACTTCTAAGGCTTTCAGCACACCGTACTTGTATCTGTAATATTTTTCAATCCATACACACTTATTCATTTTCTTGCGGCGTTTAATTTTGGGTTCCATCAATTACTTCAATGAACGCTGGTAATATGCACGAAGGTGCGGTGTTTGTTTATTACTTCCTGATAAATGGTAGGGAAAATAACCGCATGGATGAGATTGATTGATCCGTACTGATTGTTTTCTGATGGTGTGAGCTGGCAATAACTGGAAGCTCTTCTGACAGCGAATATATCATTTCTATCTTAATTGTATCGCTAAACAGACTTATCATCATTTAAGCCGCCCAAACATTTCTCCGTCGCTGAAAGGTATGCGCTCTGCATCTGACTGCAGTCATTTTGTCAACTCCTAACTCACTAGGACATCTCTCGCCCTCTCTTAAACCTCTACTTTGAGTGAGGATGTTTCTTTATCTAGGATGACAAATATTTTTTGCTTTTACTTGCAGATTGCGTCAAAATTGCGCAATTCAATTTAAGGATTTGTGAGCAGTTATGGGAAGCTTGATGAATATGAGCCCTGATCTCTTGAGAAATTCATATGAATTAGATGAAACAAGGGGAATTTTGTTTGAATAAAATCATCAGAAAAGTTGCAGTGATCCCCGTCCCTAACCATAACATTATCTGTAACTTCTATACAGCTTTTTTTTTCCTACGAGAACTTGTAATTGCTACAAATTTGCAGCTGTTGATAGATGGCTAATAAAAGCTACATGTCTAAATAAGACTCATGCTTTATTACGATCGCAGCACATTTCTCATTTCTTTGTTGTCTCCAGTGTTTTGGATAAATCAATTGGTGTTGTATAACCTGGAGCCAGAGGCACATGGTTAGACTCGGGGTCTGAATAATAGCATACATACATTTTTAATGATTGGTTTTGTATATTTCCTTCAGCTATTGGAATATAAATTGCGAACAATTGCACCATGTTCACTACCAGGATGTTACTTTAAGGCATTTACTATTATGACAGTTTCAAATTATCGCAGTTCCTATGATTTATTTCCATCCAAAATTTGTTTCCATTGTTTTTTTTCTTTCTTATTTGGATCAAACTGTATACGCTTGCACACCCAGAGACATAGCGTAGCTCAATATCATTCTGAAATAAACCATTTTCCCACACTGTCTGCCTCCCCTAATGCAAGTCATCCCCCTGGGACTGAAGCTCTTCACATGTCTCGGGGGAATTTGTGTGTGAGCAGCTGCCAGAGTGTGTGACACGCAGTTGTAAGACGTGACTCTCACCTTGAACGCAAGAAAAGCACTCAAGGCTTATCTCTGCCAC
Source organism: Pangasianodon gigas (assembly GCA_022758105.1). Lineage (NCBI taxonomy): Eukaryota > Metazoa > Chordata > Actinopteri > Siluriformes > Pangasiidae > Pangasianodon > Pangasianodon gigas. The sequence continues at coordinate 18,111,001 of CM040473.1, read as the reverse complement.
TTCTCGAGGCCCTCTCCCACATTCTCATCAATTTCAAATCATCTCTTTTCACTTCAGCTCCCAGATGCTTGAATCTCAATGCTGTTTTGTAATAGAGCTATGAGGGCGTAGAGTTTTTTCATCAATGAGGCTGCTGAAGAAAACAGTCAAATAGACCCTTTTCGTTCTACATTAGAGTGTAATAACAGTGATAGATGTATGAGTGGCAGGGTCAGCTGGTATCAATGGACTACAGGGGCTCTCCCTCTCTTTTGAGTAAAATAAATATATAAGTATAAGGTACATTTTTTCCCAGCCACATCGTCTTATCTGCTGTTAACAAATGATAGGAACCAAAAACAACTGCAGCACCAATGCTTGTTAGAAGCACACATATGAAGCAAGGCTGGGGCTGAATTCTTTCTGTAGATTCCTGCAGCCTATCAGTGACAGTCATGTCAGGTCATTACACAGAGTGACACGCCCCCTAGATCTGGTGTCTATTGAGGCTAATTTATTCAAGCGCACTTCACTGACACATCCATAACACGTAGGGCTGTATTCAGGACCGCCATTGTCAAGGCCAAAACAAGTCCAAGACCAGGACTAGCTAAGACTGTGTCAAGACTGAGGCTTAAGTGGGTCGAATCCAAGTCAGGATCAAGTCCAAGTCAAGATGAAGACAGAAAAACATCAAATCCTTTTCGAGGCCAAGCCTTTATTTCAAATAGTTGGCTTCATTTGTGCATTGCGCCAATGATTAGCCTGTTTTCTCGAAGAAAGAATTACTTCTTGTCAAACATTGTGCATGTGAAAAGAGAAGAAAACATGAACTGAGACAAGACTGAGGCAAGTCTAAGTACAAATGCCAATAAGTCTGAGACAAGTCCAAGTCAAGACTCTAAACAGCCCTAAACGTCATTAACAGTGATTGCTCATGAAAAACATGACATGGTTGTAATAAATGTGAATAAGTTGGATTATTTCACTCATTTTCTTTTTCCAAAAGCCTTTGTGTTAACTCTTACATAAAAGTCACTCAAACTTCACATGTGGACTTTTCATATGTAGTGCATGTGTTTTCACGTTTAACAAGAGTCATTTATTCATACACAATTTCTTTACAAAATACTTTTACATGTGTAATATTTTTCCCATATGATTCAGTTATTTTCAGTTGCGATTTGCTTTACACATTATTTATTATTACGTGTTATTTTTTTCACACATATAGGCCATGTGGTTTTTGTTATCACATGATGTCACATGAGAGAGTTCACATGGGCAGTTTCAGGACATAATATGTTCAAATGCACTTTTTTTTTTTTTTTTACATGATCACATATTACATAATCACATGTGAAAAACATGTAAACACATGAAATATGCTTGATTTTACCCATAAGTTGACAAGCGACAGAACCGTACGTTTTGTGTGGTTTGAACAAAAAAGTTTACAGCAATCTCTGCTTTTCTGTTTACCATGCCGGCTATTTGGACTCTTGAAACACATCCCTAGCTTTGAGAATTAAACCGTGGAAGGTAAAGAGGTTAAAATAGACTACTTATTTTACCTGCCATGACTATTTATTATAATTATTTTCCACATCAGCTTTGCCAGTGACGCCTCTCTACAACCAGAAAATGATTCCAACGTCAGGCATTAAGGTCTAAGTTGATAAATAAAGTGATCTACGGTGTGTGTTGCGGTTACTCTGAGATGTAGACTGTAATTACATAATGAGCATAATTGAAAAACACCAGCTGAACCCATGGCTCAGGATTTCGCCTCTGGTTAATGTTTGTCTGCCGTGTGATTCATGGGTGAGGTGGTGGACTGGGACACATACGACAATTCATTACTCTTCCCACTGGCTGTCTGACACTGGACCTTTCTGCCCACACAGAAAACCCGTCTGGCCCGGATAAGAATAGCCAAGAAGGGCAGCTCCAACGCTTACCTGCAGAGCAAACGCAACGGCCGCCTGAACGAGCTGCTGGATCTCACCGTGAGTTTCTGTTTACCTCTATACATCACATGCAGTTATAATGTGTACTCTGATACTCAACAGACATAATGCTGTTATAGTGTTATAGCACTTTAAAATACAGCCACTGTCAGTGAGATCGATTTGGAAGAAGATTTTGTGGGTAAGTTTTCTACTTAGATTCCTTATTTTTGACAAATTTGAAACACAAAGTTTGGAGTCTGAGTAATGCTTAGTTAGGGCTGGGCGATATGTCTATAATATCTATATAGTGATAAATGATGTCACAATACATGATACACGGTTTTATGAGATCATAGATATCATGAAATCTTTTTTTTTAATAAATTTCAGATCTTTTAAAAATAACAATTGCAAGCTCTGGAGGCAGTCTTCTACTGCCCTCTGAATGTCTAATTGTTAATGTACCATATGTGTCAGTTCACCTCAATTCCTCACTTCATGATGGATTTTCTGTTACAGTCCTCTGTTTTCTCTCTCTTGAAGTTAATTAGACAAAAAATGCAGCTTGTCATATTTCTGATGCCCCGAAAGCATAAACTCCTCCGTCCTGAATGTATCGGAAAACTTTTACTAAGAGCCGACACTAGAGACTCTTCCAAAATGTTAAATAAACATTTCTTTACAGAAAACGTCACCATTTCAATGATGATTTCTAATATGTTTATGGGGAATGTCCATCAAGCAAGTCCTTTTGAATGATGTTAATTCTACAATATAAGGCCAAAAGTATGTGGGCACAGGACCATCACACCCATATATGTTTCTTCCCAAAACTGTTTCCACAAAGTTGGAAGAACACAATTGTATAAAATGTCTTTGTAAACTGTAGCAGTACAATTTCCCTTCACTGGAGCTAAGAGGCCCAAACCTGTTCCAGCATGACAATGCCCCTGTGCACAAAATGAGCTCCATGAAGACATGGTGTGTCAAGGCTGGAGTGGAAGAACTCGAGTGTCCTGCACAGAGCCCTGACCTCGACCCCACTGAACACCTTTGGAATGAACTGGAACACCGACCGCACCCCAGACCTCCTCACCCAACATCAGTGACTAACCTCACTAATGGCTGAATGAGCACAAATCCCCACAGCCACGCTCCAAAATCTAGTGGAAAGCCTTCCTAGAAGAGTGGAGGTTATTATAACAGCAAAAGGGGGAATAAATCTGAAATGGGATGTTCAACAAGCACAAATGAGTTTTATGGTCAGGTGTCTACAAACTTTTGGCCATAAAAGCATACATATAAAAGCATACAATATGCATAAAACAAGCCTGAGTACTTGTGAAGTGGTAATGAGACTTTCTTTTTTTTAATTCTAGCCGTAATGTGCAATGACCATCTTTATGTCAAATCCCACTGCCTGTGACACCATTTTATTGTGCTCTGTGCCAGGGTAAAGTCATGCTAATGAAATCAGGCCAGATTTAACTCACGCTCGCCTTCCATCCTAATTAGAAGCGGTGCCGACTTAAAAAGAGTCTAAATGTAAAGCTCCTAGAATCAGCCGTACTTCTCTGACCCGGTCCTCATTTTGTTTTCTGTGAGTGTCACTCAACATTAAAATTCACCTCCAATTAACAGCTATTACTGTCTGTTTGAGACACATCCCCTGAACCTCCTTCAGGCCTCCATGTCAAAGCTTTCAGCCTTTGCTTTGTTCTTGCACGTGACCGCACTGGCTTTGTGTGTATATCAGTTCAGAATGCTGTCATTCCCGTCATATCAGAGAGAGTGTGTCCTTAGTTTCTTGGAAAAAAAAGCCTTCTGTTGAAGGTGTCTAGAACCAGGCAGTTGGAGCAGTCTCTTTTTTCTGGGCGATTTCATGCCAGAAGTTGTGATGAAGCTGTCAGAGATTTGACACTTGGAATTACAGACGTGCCATTTCTGCCTTTCACTGAGACTCGATGTCAACGTGAGGAGGCGTAAGGCCTTGGGTGAAATGGATTTTTTTCTGGTGGTTTGGTGGGGTTTTTTTTTTTCAGAAAAGAATTGTATTATTGAAAAGTAAGTGCTGGTGCAGCACCATTATGTTCAGAGAGGGTCCAAATTTTATGACAATGTCCAAAAAGTTTGTCACATTCATAAAAATTTCTCTTTCTCTCTCTCTCTCAACACATATATACATATGTGTTGAGAGAGAGAGAGAAATATATATATATATATATATATATGCAAACATTCAGCAAAATCAGACTTGTTAATGTCAATGTTACAAGCTAACATTAGCCCCTGACTCCATCGGTAATCTCACATTAGGCTGGATACGAACAAATTTATTCGTAAGTCATTTCACAAATATGCAGGAGCATTTACACAAGAACATTAGTATTGATGAAAATTTAAGTGATTCAGAAAAATGTTCATATCCTACCTTCACTTCTGACTCTTATAATTGGCATAAAATCATATAATTGGCGAGGAATTGCTGCAATTTTATATATGAAATACTCTGTCAAGTTTAAATCTCTTACTTATTTCAATTACATACCAATTTAACAAATATATTGTGAAACTCAGACTTTTCATATTGCTTCATATTACCTTTCATGACTTGAAAGAAAACAACCCCAAACAATATACAAACTTAAACAATCATTCAATTAGGACAATAAGAGTTAGTGTATGTCTATGGCAACTGAGTCGCTGCGGTGGATGAGCTGCATTACTGGAAGATTTAGCGCATACCCCGTTTAGGAGGCACTCCTTCACTGTTTTGTCATCATTTTGTTGTTTTCAGCTCTGTGAGTTTTGCCTTTTATGGTGACTAAATGTAAATCAGCTGTGCCATGAACGCATACGCATGTGAGTATGAAGAAAATCAGCATCACTGACACTTTTGCAAATTTGGCAGGAATTTTTAGTTTGAAATAGTTTTTGACCAAAAATATTTACACTCGTCTTTGCTAAAATATTGACAATTGAGGCCCAATGTCTGAGTTTCATTTATAGCGTGAGTGTGTAATCCTTCAGTGACCTACAATGTTTATGTACAGTATACATACAAAATCTGAAGCTTTTCACATTTGGTCTGAAACCTCAAATTCACCAAGGATCGATTCTAAGTTTGTTTTCACACCAATAAATTATTTCTAATCACAGATTGATTAAAAAAGTTTGTATCTTTTGTTGTACATACAGATTTTTAGAAAACAAAATAATATTCAGATATTAGGTAATAGTTGAGAGACCTCCAGTTCCCTAAGCTGCACCCAGGTTTGAAAAATCATAAAAATTGCTTTCTCAATGATGTCATTCAAAGACCTAAAAGAAAGCATGTGTTCTTAGAGTTAAGTGGAAAAATCTGGATCAACCGAAACCCAAAAATCAAATCGTTTGGAAAAAAAAGGTTTTGCTCTGGACCTGATCTGAAGAAGTGATGTCAGGAGTAATATGCAGTGAGGTGAGCTGTCTGAGTCTGAGTATTACAACAGAAGCTGTTCAGAGGATGTGAACAAGGATATGAAAAATGAAAAAGGCAGACTGTGTAGAGAATATTTATATTAGATTTTTAACCTTCGTGCAAAGGATGGTCCCATCCAGTGTGTGTTCTTGGCTTGGGCACAGTGTTTCTGAGATCACCATAAAGTGGTGACAAAGAATAAATGTATATCTTATCTTTAACTGCTTGACTATTGTTGTTAATTGTAATAAAAAAGGAACCACGCTTCAAAATTGTTATTTGAACTTTTGCACTTGACCATAAAATGCATATGTTCTTAAATGCACTGGTTTTTGTGAGATATTGATACAATAGATGCATACGTGTGTGTGTGTGTGTGTGTGTGTGTCAGGGCTCAGAAGAAGAGGAGCAGCACATGAATAAGACCCCATCGTTATTGGAGAGCCAACACCACCACCTACTGCACTGCCTGGAGAAAACCACCGTGAGTGTGAACGTCTCCTGTCAGGAACGTAACACAATATTTTGGAGCGTTTCAGTAATTCAGTCGTTCAGTCATTCAGTCGTTCAGTCATTCATTCGTTCAGTCCTTCAGTCATTCAGGTCGTTTGTAAAATGCCTAGCAGCAGTGAGTGATTCAAGGCGACTGGATTTGAGGTATAATCTTAAGGACATTAATGCGAGGAGCTTCATCAGTTCAGATGAGTGATGGGAAATTCTGCGGCATTTAAAAGTGTGTGTGTGTGTGTGTCTGCCTCTCTTTCTTCGTGTCTATCTCTCTGTCTCTCTTTGTCTCTTGCTCTTTCTTGTTCTGTCTCACTCTCTGTCTGTCTCCTGCTCTGTGTCTTTTTTTATCTCTCTCTTTCTATTTCTCTTTTCCTCCATCTCTCTCTGTTTCTGTGTGTCTTTCCGACTTTGCCTCTTTCTCTGTCTGTCTTTCTATCTGTCTCCCTCCCTGTTCTCTTGCTCTCCCTGTCTCACTCTTTCTCTCTCTCTTTCTGTCTCTTTCTCTCTGTCTCTGAGTGTGTCTCTCAATCTCACTCTCTCTCTCTTTCTTGGTCTCTGTCTCACACTCTCTATTTATCTCTCTGTTTGACTCTCTCACTTTGTCTCTCTATTTCTTTGTCTTTCTCTGTCTTTGTCTTTCTGCATATCTCTCTCTTTCTCTGCATTTCTCTTTCTATGTTTTTGTCTCTCTCTTTCTTCCTTTGTCTCTCTCTGTTTCTGACTTTCTCTCTACCTCTCTCTTGTCTCCCTCTCTGTCTCTCTTTTTTTGCTTGTCTCTCTCTTGTTCTATGTCTCTCTGTTTGTTTCTCTGTCTCTCTCTCGCTCTGTCCATCTCTATGTCTCTCTCTTCCTCTTTCTCATTCACTCTCTTTCTCGGTCTGTCTCTGTCTTACTTTCTGTCTGTCTCTCTCTTTCTCGCTCGGCCTCTCTCTCTCTCTCTCTCTCTCTCTGTCTCTCTGTCTCTCTCTGTCTCTCTCAGGCTCATGAGTTTGTGGACGAGCAGTTGTATGAGCAGAATTGTGTTGAAGGAGCGCCACCACTGCAGAACTTTCCTTCTCGCAGCCCCTCCATCTCAAGCAACGAGGGCTTCACAGGAACCTGCTGCACCCGTCGCTCACGCAAAAGACTCGCGCTGCCCAACGCCAGCCTGTCCACCACACACACGCACACACACACGCAGGACCTGCAAGAGCTCAGCGCCATCCACATCCAGTGTGGAGATCAGCTGAGCCTCGGCCCGAGGTGAGCGCGTGGCGAAGGCTCCACAGATGTCACTCTGTGACCCAAAACCCTGTGAGATTATTAGCTGTTGATCCAAAACAACATTACAGATGCGACAACATCAAAGCCAAAATAAAGAAAAAGACATTTGAATAAAGTTAGGGCGTTTTCACACCTGGCTCGTTTGGAGCGTTTATTTCAGAACCTGGTGTATTTTCTCCCTTGGTTCGGTTCGTTTAGACGTATGTGAACATGGCAATCATGCTCGGGTCTGCACCAAAGCAACTGGTCCGAGGCCACCTCAACAAGGTGGCCTGATTGCAAACAAACTCTGGAGCAGTTTGCTTGTGGTGAGAAAGCAATCCGACCCAACGGACCAGCAAAGCAACCTGTATAGCAATGCATGATGGGAACTGTGTTACGTAAAATGTGTGTTTGTTTTGCTAATGGCTCGCAACATGAATCGTGGTTTAACTTGGACCAAAGATGAGGTAAATGACTCATTGAAATTTGGTCTGACTAACATATTTCTGAACGACTTTCAAAAACGGATTAAAACCCAGAGGTTTACAAGTTGTTTAGCGTCTCAAGGAGATGGGCTTTAATCGCTCCATGGAAAAGTGCCGCGCAAAGGCTAAAAAACTCAGTCCACAGGACATTAAAGTTCGAGATTCACTTCAGTTCTGGAGATGAAAAAGACAAATTTGCCTGGTTCGACAAGCTGATAAATTATAATAACTACAGCTTAAAAGAAAGCCACAATAAACTCACGGAGCTGCTGTCTATCCATCTTGATGGATGACCGCTATGAGTGGAACTATAGAACATAAACAGGCGCTCTCTGACCAATGAGACGACAGTTTACTCACATGTGACTTGCATAAACACATTTTGGTACACTTTGAAATGTTGCCTTGTGAAAGCGAACCAAGCCAAGAAGAAAATGCAAGATTGTAACAATTTAAGTCCCCGTTTTGGAACAAAGCACAGATCTACAGGTCTGAAAACGCCCTTAGAGTCTTAAACAGTCTTCCACTTTTAATTCAATTCGTCTGATTGAAACTGTGAAACAAAATAACAGATTAAATCAATTATCTAATTTCTGTCTATATTCATCCTCCACATCACGACAGCACTGTTGATTAATTTTCTATAACTGTAGCTCTGAAAGTAGTTCCAGCTGCAAAGTTTATATTCTTGTGCTTGCTCTAATACATTATTGTTTCTGTAGTAACAGCTAATTCACTTGTATAGTGGATGCGCCATATAATCTAAGCCTAACAACAAACAAGGAAAATCATTGATCTGGTGATTTAACATTTACGGAAGGAGTCTCCAGCATCACATAGACCTGGTAACATGACAAGCTGTGTTTTTTTTTCTTCTTTTTTTGTCTTATTAACATCAAGACAAAGAAAAAAGAGAGGCTGGTGAGGAAGCTGTTTCTAGCTGCTATAACATTATGAATGGATAAAAAGTATGACGTTGTTCATTAATAAATTTTAAAAAATGTTAATGTTAGGGTCAGGCCACATCACTTCACCCTGTCATTGATTATTTTCCTATAACAGCACACCCCTAAGTGTTTTATTCCTTTCTTAACCACCTTGATCTGCCAGGACCCCACCCATTCATACCACCTATAATGAATAATTCATTGTAGCTACTAAATAATATGCTTTAATGTCAAAACTGGTTATTAATAAAGCTCTTTAAATGTTAATATTTCTTCCAGCTGTCGCTCCAGTCTCAACCTAAAGCCCAATGAGCGAGCGCAGATAAACTGCAGAGGGCAGCAGATCACCACCGCCATCATCAGCCTTCCATCGCCGAGCTCTTTCAGCCCAGACTCCAACACCACCTCCTCCATCACCCCAACCATCAACACCACCTCCAGCTCCAGCATCGTGAAGGTCTCAGCCTTGTGAACGAACAGGAGGAACTGCAGGAGAGCAGAGCGAGCAGAGGCGTGAGCCTCGAGCTGAACACGTCTAGTGGACACACTGTGGAATTAATTTTATTTAAAAAATGTAAAGGAAATGGTCGAGGACCGTAGTTAGAAGACACTGTGTACTGTCGGAAGATGACGTCCAGATTTCTGGATTGGTTTCCAGATTTTGGTGTTCTTCTGACCTGCTAGAATTTGGAAAGCAGGACTGAGATGATCAAGAAGGAGGTTATGAGATGGTTTGAAGATGCGAAGGCAGTTAGTGTAAAACACGTCTCTTGTCAGTTTGATTGTGCGTCATCCACCACGGTAGGAGCAAAGTACATACAGAAATCAAAGTGGTTTCCATATCGTGTGATATTCCCAGGTTCTAGAGGAATCTGTTTAGTCAGAACATATGGTTGTGTAAAATGGGCAAGATCACACTGTTTTGTTTAGTTTTTTTTTCCACACAGCCAAATGAAAAGAGAAGCCAGACATTTTCAACTATTTTAGAAAAAAAGATGTCTCAATTCTCTTCAATTAGAAAATATGGTTTAGACTTTTTTGCTGGTCTGTCTTTACATCTTTCTTTCATTATATTTTCTTCTCACTAAAGTTTATCTCTCTACTTTTATCTCTCTCTCTCTAGCTTTTATCTCTTATTCTTCTCATAATTCTTGTTCAACATCATCAATTAGTCATCACTCAGTAGACTTTGCTCTAAAGTAAGGCGATCAGTGGTTACAAATCTTGCAGTATTCCATATTCATGCCAGTAATAAAGTAAAGTAAATGGCCGGTTAGAAGCTCAGAGATCGTCATTGCCCTGTCGAATGTGAATGTCTTTGTCTGTGCATCGTGACTGTTTAGGTGACTAGTGATTTGACCGCTTAAGACTATGGGAGAACCAAAAGGCCTCAATTCTCAACCTGACATTTTACTCGAAGGCCACTCGAGCCCTTAAACAGGCACAACAGTAACATTTTTGATAAAAATTGCTTAACAATGTTTTGTTAGTTCATTTGGACTCAAAAAACTTACACCTGATGTTTATTTTGGATTCTGTAACACTTTACCTGAACCCTCTGTCATAAGACTGACATAAACCTGCCATTACCACATCAGAGATAACTGTCATAACAGTTTATTTTCAGTTATATAAAAAAACATCACAGTCCATGTTATGTGTTCATTTTGGTTGATCTCTAGTTAATCACCTGAACCCTGTCATAAGACTGACATAATCCTGTCATAAACACATCATGGATGATAACTGTCATAACCATTTATTTTCAATTATATAACAATATATGACAGCCAATGTTATGCATTATCCAGTTAAAATTGCTTTACCTGAACCATGTGTCATAAGACTGACATAACCCTGTCATAAACATATTATAAGAGATAATAAGGGTCATAACGGTTTATTTTCAGTGATGTAACACTATATGACAGCCTATGTTCCACATTCATTTTGCTTGATCTCTAGTTAAAATTGCTTTACCTGAATAATGTGTCATTAGAATGACATAATCTTGCCATAAACATATCATGAGAGACAATAACTGTCGTAACAGTTTATTGTTAAACATAGGAAAGCCATGTTTATTTTGGTTAATTGTGCTCTAGTTAGGACAGATTTTGTGACAACTTGCTTAAAACAACTGGGAAAAAAGGGTTATAATCATGTTATGACATTTGTCATCATTTGGATTCAAGTAACAGACTTGCAAAAAAAAAACAAAAAACGTGTGTTTATTTTGGATTCAGTAACACTTTTTTTGAATTTGCATCACAAGACTGACATAATCCTGTCTTAAACACATCATGTCAGCTATTGTGTATTGCCATGAGTTGTTGTGACAGTTTATTTTCAGTGATACAAAAACACACGTTCATGCAGGCAATGTGTATCTGAAGGGTGTCTACACTGGGCCTTCATAGCACATTCATAAGCATTGCATAGATCGTTTAAAAAGCAATGCTAATAACAGCATTAAATAGTACTTGGTAACAATCCCAGGAGATTCAAAGAAATTTAAGTCAGTTAAAAAACAGTATGAACAACATTTATACTTTTCAGTTTTTTTCTTTATGGGGATGTAAAGGCACTATTTTAAATATTAATATAAGTTGATGTGTGAATTTTACAAAGATTTTATGAGAAATGCAAAATTATTTATTACATGCTCACCGTCTCCTGCACCACAGACGGCCATGACACTTTCTGGCCAGACTGATTAAATGATCACAGAATCAGGTCATGTGACACACCTGTTTGCTGAACTAAAATAATTCAGTAAAACTCACCTGAAAAGAAAACATGCCTGTTTAAGGGCTAGACATTGCCTTCACACTGACGAATGAACATTTTGAAAAGTACATAACATAACCATGCATTAAATGCATTAAATTAGTGACCTAATATTGTTTAATGTTCTAAACGTGTGTTGATATTTTGTTGCATGCGACAGCATGCTTTGGTGTCATAGCCAGTTTCAGAAATGATTTCAGTTTCCTTCTTTTGTGTGAGTCTGGTATACTTATGTTTGTTTTGTTTTGTTTTTTTTTAAATAATTTTAAGATTAAGTGCTATTTTCAAAGCAAAATGTTGCTTTTTTTTCCAAGTGATTAAGGTACAGGCACAACGGGAACACAGACTTTACTCAAAATTATGTATTTTGTGGAAATGTTCTCCCATTAGAGTCCACCTCTCTCGTTTTTCAGGGTTTTTTTTTTTTTTTGGAGCCTGATTTTCGATGTCTATTGTGCATTATTCTGTAAGATGTTGTTTAATTTATGACTTTGTCCTTGTGAAAGAAGCGTCTGATAAAAAAAAAAAAACAAATTGCTAATGAAGTAAAAGGTCTCCAGTTCTTTTCAAATTAGTTAGAATGATTAGAATTATTATTGTTTACTGTCCAGTTAAATCTGCAGAGGTACAGTGGAGTGCAAAAGTTTGCATCCCCTTTATAGGAGACAAAATTGCAGCTCATCAGAAAAGGATAAATAGGCATGTTAAAATGTTACTATTGAAAATCCATATCCGCTTAAAAGCTACATTTTATAATAAAGGTACTGTTTACTTTTTCCATTCAAGAAGCACATGGGATGCAAACTGTACACATCAACTGTATAGTTTTACAGCAGGCACTTTGACACGAATGGTATGTAACCTATTCTGATGAAACTGGCACGCATGAGCAGAAAACCACTGAACCACTGAACAACCACAGGAAAGAAATTTCATATATGAAATATGTATATATATATATAAAACATTTCAAATATGAAATTTCTTTCCTAAATTTCTAAAATGTGAATGTGACATAATATGAAATATGAAATTTCTAAAATGTGAATGTGGCATAATATGAAATATGAAATATGAAATTTCTAAAATGTGAATGTGACATAAAAAAATGAAGAGAACTTCACACGCCTGTAAAAAAAAAAAAAAAAAAAAAAAAGTAAACATCCAGCAACTCTTTCCTGTTTATCCAAACCCAAATCCAAATTTGTATTTATGTTTCCACTGCCATGGCTATAGGTAAAAGTTAAAGGTTGTATCATCTTCCTACAAACATTTACATAGCTGGTAATTTACATATTTCATAACAGATGAGATGTCCATTAACTTTTAATCTTTTTATAGAGTTGCAGCTGCAGTTTAACCACCAGGTGGAGCCATGATGGCAGAATTGCTTTACAAAATAATAATAATAATAATAATAATAATAATAATAATAATAATAATAATAATAATAATAATATAAAAATCAGTGAACAGAGCACAAGACTAGCAGTAAATTTGTGCAGAAAAAGAGGCACTTTGCATAAACTATGGAATTCATCTCAAATTAAAACAGAACCATTTGCACTAAATACAGATACCTGTAATGTTATGTGATATATAAATTAATAAACTCATCAACCAAGACATTGGCATTTAAAACTGATGTGATTTTCCTTCCCTTAAATATTATGTTTTTTCTTGTTATAATATATTTGTCTTTACTGTCATTTACATTTAAAGCTGCACTAATTATAAAATGAATTATTATTATTATTATTATTATTATTATTATTATTATTATTATTATTATTATTATATTCCAATATTTGCACTATATTGACCTTGAAACATTTCCAATCCTACTACACGTGCTTTATCTGTTTGAGTAAAAAGTCTTTAGACAGCTATTTCCTCAATACACTCTTTATCACAATCCCTTTGCCATGCGCCAGTTAGCTATTACTTCCCTTTAGATAAGTGTGTGTGTGTGTGTGTGTGTGTGTATGTGAAAGCGCACGCACACTTCATCTTGCTCTCTCTTATGATCTATAGAGAAGAAGAAGAAGAAGAAGAAGAAGAAGAAGGAGTTAGGTTTGGCTAGCTTGAGTTGAGGTTAGGACGTATATTCAGCAGTACTGATCAACTGAAATACATCTATTTAACTGTGATAACATTCTTCCAATTGTATAGATGACATAGATTTTGTGTAACATTGCGTTATATAGTACTGTAGAGTGTACATAAGCATTAATAATATTGCTAATACTTTCTATGAAGGTCATATTTATCATTCATGTCATGTTGTAATACATTCATAAGGCATTATACACTGTTATAATTATTACTGAAAATGCATTACACTTTATAGATATCTTTATCATGCATTATGAATGAACATTATTCATTATATGTAGTGTTCATAACACATTATAACACCAATACCAAAGAAATTCACCTTTTACAGTGCATCATGAGACCTGTCTGATTTTTGCTCTTTCTTTATAAATAAATTATACCAGAGAGTTGATCAGAAAATACTACAAAACTTTACAACACTTCTTTAAAACACTTGTCAGTGTGCCTGTGACTGAACATAATGTACTAAGCAGACTGGGGCTGAATTTCTTTGGTGCTGGCATGATAATATGTTATAAACATGGCTTATAATGCCTTCTGTTAGCAATTTATAAATATGCCTTTTAATAAATACATACATAATATAATGCCTTATGAATGCATTATGCCATGTTAGGAATGTGTTCATGGGTCATTATGCATATGGTGTTCATAGAAAGGTTTACCATAATATTTTGTAAGAGCTCCATTGTGAATTTCCATTGTGAAGTAACCTTACTATGTAGCTTTTAAATTAGGCTTTTATTAAAGAATTTCAGCTCAAAGCATCAGGTCATGTCAGCCCGGAAAGTGTTATAAGACAACCTTATGTCACTTGACTCAAGTTGATCCTGAAATGTATGACAGTTGACATCTATTGAAATGAGCAGGACAGGATTAATCCTTCAGAAAGAAATGCTGTAAGCAGAAATATGAAGAACGTTTTACATTTGTCAGCCTGGAAAGTGTTATAACACAACCTTATGTCACTTGACTCAAGTTGACACTGAAATTGACAAAAGCAGAGGTTATGACAGCTGACATCTGTTGAAATGAGCCTTTATAAATGTTTATAAGGTTTATGGCAGGAGTCATGAAGGGGTTATGTAGGTGTCATGTAGCCTTATAAACACTGACATTAAGTAAAGTGCTGGAGCCTTGTGGTCAGGGGCTAATAAACAATTTCCAACTTTTAAAACTTAAAAACATTCAAACTTGACATTGAAATTTTCGAAAGCAGATTACGACAATTGACGTCTGTCGAAATGAGCCTTTATTAATGTTTATGTAGGTTTCAGTCTTGCATCATTTGAAAAGAACAACTTCCTTCCTTCCTTTGCTCCACAAGGACAGCTTGAGGAAGTAGTCATATGCAGCTGTAGGACAGGATGGAGGTAATGTCACATATGCACAAGGTCTCTTAGTTCACATGTGATCCAGAAGGATTGTGCTACTATGGCCAAGTCCTCATTTCTTTCCTCCTCACTGCTTCTTTGATTAGGAGTCAAAAACATTCCTTACATAACATGTAAGAGCATGTATAAGCCAAGAGTAGCTATGCAGCTGAAATAAGATCCTGCTGTTCCAAAAAGCTGCCTCACTTCCTCCATCTACAAGCGATGAAAAAGCCTTTTAGATGATTTATTCATGTATCCCGTCTCTGCTCTTTGCTTTTGGAGCTCCTCAGACTGCTAGGACACGTGAACATGTGGCACAGCTGGAAAATCCGATGATTACAGCGCTCATTTCGATGGAATCGGGTCAGTTAAAGGAACAGTGGATTTTTCCGCTCCGTTAATTTTGCTACCGAAGCAGACACACAGCCTGGATTGTCTCATGAAGATCTTCAAAAGTATTTTGCCCTGAAACTTTGTGTGAAACTCAACAAATCATCCCTACATGTGTGTGCAAGGTAGTAGCATAAACCCCAGGTTCGAACGTAAATGTCAAACTACATGCTGTAAAATCAGTACAAATACAACACCACAGTATACTGGATAGGGGTTTAAAGGAAGAAAACACTGGAATAACTGTAAATCTTTGAATAGTGGCTTTTAAAGATACTTGATAGTTGAGAGGGATGGCTGGTGTACTGTAGAGGTGCTTGCAAATATGTTTATTTCACCTTTAGAAATAATTTAAGGTACATAATTAGACCATAGGGACCACTGATGCACCTTTAAAGCACATTTACAGGTAAAAGATACACACTAAAGGTCCAAATGATACCCCAGCGACAAGGAAAAGTACAGTAAGTACCTTTATTTAATCTAGAAAGATGAAATTCTGAAGCAAATATTTAGAGAAAAAAAAAGGACCTTGTATACTATGTATTTAGCATAGAGGGTGGAATGGTGGTACAGAGGGTAGCTCTGGCCCCTCACAGCTCCAGGGGGCCCGGTTCAATCCTGAGCACAGGTTAAGGTCTGTTTGGAGTGTCACACGTTCTTCCCATGTGTGTGTTTCCTCCAGGTTCTCTGGTTTCCTCCCACTTCCAAAAACATGCAGTAGGTGAACTGACTACTTTAAATTGCTCCTAGGTGTGAATGAGTGTGTGAACGTGTGTGTGCATGGTGCCCTGTGATGGACTGGTATCCCATCCGGGGTGTATTTCCATCTCACACCCAGTATTCCCGGGATAAAGGCTCTGCTATCCACTGCAATCCTGACCAGGAATGTACGTTTACTGAATATGAATGAATGAATGATCAAGATAGAACGATAGAGGAAACTCAGATGACTGAAAAGGAACACATTTGAAGATTGTGCATTACATCTATAGTTATTTTTCATTTTTAATCAAAGAGCATTTTGCAGAAAATCCAGGAATTCTTTTTTTTTTCACCTATTTTTTTCTTTCTCACTCTTAAGCCATAAGGGATGCAAACTTTTGGCTGCATGTTTACTTTCACTCCATCACACTTGTGCACTTTGTAGCTTATACTACAGCCCTGCTTGTAAGCTGTAAATAATAATATCTGAGTGAACTTCTCTGAGCCTGTAGAATTAGGCGCACTATTAAGGGAAGGGGAGGAGTGTGCACTTTTCTTTGCCTTTGCAGCGCGTGAGGAAGGGGGGAAAAAGCAGGACAGCTGCCATGCAGACTGCAGAGTTGAGAAGAAGACAGGACAGCAACTGCTACTCAGTCCTGAACCTTATAAGCTTTTATGGGACAACTTTTTAGACAGGGATATTTTCCTGCAGAGGATCAGAGAGAGATACAGAGAGAGAGAGAGAGAGAGAGAGAGAGAGAGAGAGACAGCACAGCTGCAGGCGCGCGCCTTCCTCAACATGACTCGTGCTTCACGTGCGCTTTTTTATTCCCGACAATTGATTTCAGAAGAAAATCTTCCTCAGAACAGGAGAAGTCATTAATCAGCTGTTGGTGCTGAGTTATTTCTGATGGTATGGAACAGTTTCTAGTGCCTCGGAGCTCATAAGCATGGATTCATGTTTGAAGAGACTGAAACAAGAACTGGTATGTATGCATAGGATATGATATGCATTCACTATTTTTTTTTTTATCCTAGTATTAAAGGCTATAGAATAAATTGCATCATTGTCTAGCCAGTGTTATGGGATTTATTTGGTTACTGGTACAACATTAAATCCCATAAAGCATAACTATTTCTAGAAATACAGGCTAGTTTAAAGCCTAAATCGGAAGTGTTGCTTTGAGGATGCCATTCGCACGCGCTGTGCAGCTGTGCACGTCGTTGTTTACGACCAGCACGCTTATCCACATCTGTATGTCGTGCAATATGAGGCAATTGTAAGTTGTTTATAATTATTCCTGCCAGTTTGAGTGCATCCGTTAAGATTCAATTGCATAAGCTATTTTTATTTTATTATTTTTTATTTTTTTGTGCACGTGCTGTGCTTTCAGATCAGATGTAGTGAATTCTGCTTCTGTTTGCTGCAGTTTGGTTGGTGATTTAATGCGAGCATCTTAGCATGTTTTTATAAACACAGCGTCACGGGTGACGTCACCAGTGACGTCAGCCCTCGCTGTTTCACTCTGGATTTCCACCAGGTTGGGAAGCCACGTTTTAACTGATCTGGAGGACATTAATTGTGGATCATTTGAGAACTATGAGAACATTTTTGCTTCATCAATGCAGCATGTCTAACCTGCAGGTTTTGGAGTCAATTACAGTGTCAATAAAGAAAAATCTCAGAGTTACTCTTACCACCTCTAAGTTGATTATTTTCCTATAACAGCACATCCCAAAGTGTTTTGTTTCTCTAATACTACAGGAGTTGTGTTATAATTGATTACACTTTTTAATTTATTAACAAACAACATGTCATACTTTGTAGCCATTTATAAAAATCAGTTTATTATTGTACTCATGTGGCGCGTCCATCATATGAGTCCTTGTAAATGACGTTGCTATAGAAACGATAACATATTCGAACGAGCGCATTAATACAGGCTTGTGATTTGCCTGAGCTACTGTCAGAGCTGCTGTTATAGAAGACAGATCAACATCCTCTGACCAATCAGATTCAAGAATTCAACAGCGCTGTGGTATAATTATACACTACACTCTTCCATTTAGTTCTTGCTTATTGTGTCAACCATTTAGAAAAATTCAAACTCCGCCCCTTCACTTTCCGCTGCTCAAGGCTGGGTGCGATCATAAAAATGTGTCGAACGATCCACAGTTCATTTTTTACTTCCACATACAGTCCTCAGCCTCTCAGAACAGAATTTAGTGAACCTAGACCTGACTCTTCCTGTAATCCTATCCTAATGGAGTTAGAGATGTTCCTCTCATACTCCTGGGCATGGCACACCATCAGGCCGCTTCTGGAGAGACGCCACCAAATTACTCCCATGTCTACCAGCTGGCCCTGAGATCAGGGGTGACAGGCGTGTGCCAGGGTGGATCATAGTTGCCATATCTAAGTTTGCTAACATGGTAAGGGGGCATGTAGGGCTGCAGCCTGGAGACACAGATGCATTTAGAAAGGAGCACAGCCGTCTTCCCGGGCTTCCTGAGGAGAAGAGTCTGGCACTGGGGCTGGTTTTGCCAGAGATGCCACATGGTCATATCTGTCTGTCTGTCTCCCATTTTGGCAAAGTAGTGCCACTTGAAGGAAAGTGTTCATTCTAAGATCCATGCTTTCCTGATAGGAAAATAATCAGCCGTGGCATGATAGTTAGTGTTACCACCTCGAATGTTGATTATTTTCCAATAACAGCAAGTGTTTTATTCCTCTTTACATTTTTTATTAACTAAAGAATGTCATGTCATACTTTTTATCCGTTCCTAGTGACATTTTGCACATAATATGGAACATCTTTGAAACAGCTTAGTCCATGTTATCGCTTGCGTCATAGCAGCTATTCATGCAGCTTGTCATGTTACTGATAAAGCGTAAACTAAAAAGAATTAATGTAAACTAACTCCTCATACATAGTGTTGACTGGGTAATGGATTGTAATGAATAGCATTGGGAAAAAAAACATGAAAGGGCACAGTTTCTCAAAAACTTTCACAAAATCAATGACCCCTTCAGCTGTCCAACAAATCTGTTGTGTTTCATGCTATTAAAGTAATACACAAATAGAAACTCAAAAATCTGTTTAAAAATAGAGCACTGCCATGTTGAATGATATCACAGAATTCCTCCTAGAAAAGTCCGAACTTTTTTAGAGACTTTTTGAGTCGGGAATTACGAGTTGGAGGTCATTCAAATGACTACTCAGCTGTCGGAAACTTCCGGTTCTCACTCACTCATGAATGCCGCATAAGTGCTTCAGTACGTAAGTACTTTAAGTTCATCACCTGCTCTTAGAGCTTTAACCTTAATGACTTAGCTAATTGAATGCTGCCTGTTAGGCACAAGTGTGAACATGATTAGAGGTCATTGATGTCAGTCTGTGTGTGGCAGGAAGGTCAGGCTTTAACCCCCATGGAGCTCAGGGCTATTTTGGCTATTTTGACTGACCACTGCAGAAAACCTAGTTCTAGTTCTAAAGTTTGATTTGTTTGTGGCTTTGTCGCTTTTTATATTTGGCTGGATTGGTTTCATACTGCAACGATATGTTTGATAGGTCGATGTTCCTTGATCTTTGATCAGGAATGTGTTTTGATGATCCCTTTTTCTTGGTTTTTAGCAAGCTCATGCAAGTGCTTGTTCTTATTAGAGAAAATACCAGTTAATAACATGCCAATATGATCCACCTTTATAGAGCTGTTACCATTTTCTAGATCTGTTTTATTAAACAAGGCTGTACAAATGCATTTTGTTCTGTGGGAAGTGATGGTGTTTACCAGTTGTCTTTTAAAACTTCATTTTGATTTGGACCAGTTTGGTTTCCACCAGTAATAAACTGAATCATGGTTCAATTAGACCAGGGGTTCTCAAAGTTTTGCAGTCAAGGACCCTTTTTACTGTAAAATAAATTTCACAAACCCCTCTCTGTACATAATCCAACTATTCAAATATTAGGCTCATTATTTAAATGTGTGCAGTAAAACTTTGTCTATTTTTTGGAGCCAGAGTGCTTTTCATTCTAAAAGGTTCCACTGACTCAGCATATTAGGTCCAATTTGACATTATTTAGAGGCTATTTGTTATAATGAGTTATTGAGGTTTGAAATAAATCCATTCCATTCAAATCAGCAAATAACATAATAATAGTGGATTGTGATTTTTACCACTGTAACACCATGTAGACCATGTTTTTTATTTATTTATTTTTTTTTTGAAAAGTTGGTTGGATTGGAGTACATGAAACAAGATGTGCAAAAGCTAAGATAAATGAACAGTCCAAGCCAGCATTACTGTTCACATCAATCCAACATGGAATAATCATTCAGTCAATTATTCATTTATCTGTAGTAAGTGCTTTATTCTTGTCAGGGTAATAATGGTTCCAGAGCCAATCCCGGGAACGCTATGTGCGAGCTGGGATTGGACTGGATGGGATGCACACACACATTCACACCTTGGCGTAATTTATAGACGCCAGGCCACCATCTTTTTGGGAGGTGGGAGGAAACCGGAGAGCGCAGAGGAAACCCTGGAGAACATGCTAGAAGAGACAGTAACCTGAGCTCAGGATCGAAACCGAGAAACCTGGAGCTGTGTGAGGCGGCAACGCTAAACAATCAAATATAAATATAACATTGTGTACTGTCACTCTCTCCAGATTCATTATTACTTTATTTCCATGATCTAACAATGTCCCCAACAGTTTAGGTCCAACATTTTTACTTGAAAGTAGGTGGAGTGCCCTCAGCTCGAAAAACAAATGCTGTAATAAAACAAATGCTGTAATTAAATTTATCTTCAGACGTAAGAATGGACCTGATTTGAGCCAGGTCTCTGTTCGTTCCGTCTGTTCCTCCATCGCTCCTGTTCTTCACAAAGCCCTTCCTTCCCGCCAGCTAAAATTGGCTCGGATTCTGGCGACAGCTGCGGCTGCACTTACGTGTTTATTGTGCTGGAGATGCTGCTGATAACCTCTAACGACCAGCTCTGGACATGCGCAGGGGACTGTGAACATACACACCCAAGTCAATTTAGCCTACATGGATTAAAGCAGATTACTCACCCTGTTAAGGGGGAAAAACACGCAGCTGGAGCTCTGAAATTGCCATATTATGTTATGTTAAGTCTGAAAGATTTGCATCCCACTGGTGAGCCAATAATGATGAACGTTGTGGGAGGACAGATTAAGATAAAAAATAAAAACGTAAAGTACTCAGTTGAGTGCTTTTGCTAATCCCTGTTCCTTCCTTCCTTCCCTGTGACTAGGAAGATGCTTCAGTTATCATGCTGAGTAAATCTCATACACTCCAGCTTTTATCAGTGCGAGCGTATAATATATATAAAGTGTCTGGCTCTGATATGCAAACCAGCGATGATTATTTTTAAATTTGGCACAAAAAGCTTTGATGAAATGCGCCTCAGTGCTTCGTTTCACCCTAAATAGGTCAAAAGGAAATGTCTCCAGCTTATCACATGGAAACGCATGCAAATGGATTTTTCTTTTGGTGGAAGGTCTTGCTGGTTTTGCAGAGCATTTAATCAGTGCACACACAAGTATTTTTAACCTGATGCTTTAAAAAAAGTGATAGATTCCACCAAGTCTCACGTTTTAGCTTGGCCTTGTTTCACTAAGATGCTGTCTGGAGCCCATTTCCACTTATGACCTTTGCAATTAATATTCACTGAGCAGGATGTAAAATAAGTGCACTTGGGGTTTGATAACCTCATCGGCTCAATTTCCAGCACCCTGAAAAGCCCTATTAACTCTCATGGCATGAAATAGCCTTGTGTGCCCACGCAGTCTCCTGTAAATGCCCTCATTAGTCTGTATGACTACCACGTTCAGATGTGCTGTTTCATGGGTCTGTTGAAAGACGCTCTTGATTCCTGCCTAACATATGCATTCGTGTTTAAATGCATGCCTTGTGCCTCACGTATACACAAATGTATTGCTCCTTTTTTAAACCACAAGCAAACATTCATTATGAAACGGACACAGGATGCACTGATTCACTCATTTGACCGCTTACAGACACATTTGTGATAAAGTGTCCAGCTTGTGTTATTACGACTTTATTTTCTTAATATTTGCATTCTGTCTACTGATGATAATGCATTTACCGTATTCAGAAAAAGTTTCGGAAACGTGTTTTGATAGACATAGGTGTACATAAGTAGAATGTCTTAAGGATTCTTGCCTTCAAAAATGTAATTAAATAAATAAATAAATAAAAGCAACGTTTGTCCTAAAATGTCCTGACAGCCCTAAAGTAAATACATTAAATTACATTATACCACAACGCTAATGAATTCTTGATTCTGATTGATCAGAAGGTTGATTAATTTTCTGTAACAGCAGCTCTGACAGTAGTTCGGTCTACAAGGGTTTATAACAGGAACTAGCTTGTTTCTCATACATTCCACAACATTAAATGTAACTAAAAACTGGTACAAATTAATAATAGTAATAGTAATAAATAAAAAATTTAATAATTGGCAAATTACTGCTTTATAAGATTAACTTATTTTGGGACTTAGTGTTATAGGACAATCATTATAACAGCTCATAATTACTAAGCATTCTCGCATCACCCTGTTGTTCTTATTCCTTACATATTAGACTTTAAAAGCAGCAAGTGGTTGTACTGCAGAAATTGAATAAAATATGCTGTAGAAACTAAAAATCAAGATGCATCAGCATGCCCTAGCATATAGGGATGTAAGCTTTCCACTAATACCTTTAATTTGTTTGAAGCGTATTTCCTCCCGTGCGCCTGACATTTACATGTTCATTAACAGAGCTCGTCGAAGTGCCCTTTTCAATCAAGGGAGGAGGCTATTAGCAGACAGAGCATTGTTCCTCTGCACATTACCAGGGGATATAAGCACAGCAGCAGAATAAACACCCTAGCTGATGCAGGAAAATGCCAAGGCTCTGGGATAGTTGAAGGAGATGCAGGATTTAATCAGAAAAACGTGAGTTAGTTGGGGCATATTGTGCCTCGGTGAACAAGGTATGCCTATTCAAAAGACCCTGTTCAATAGGGGAGGGAAATATGATAAAAAAAAATATCATATAACAATTCTGGTTATGATACTATACATGGTACTATGTTTTCAAATATATTTTAACATCAACAGTACAAACACTAATTACTTAACATAAAAAAAAAAAACATTAAAAAGGCAGGAAATGAAACATTTCGTATGAAAATACATTATATACATTCATTTGTTAATACTGTTAGGAACAATGGATAATGGATAAAGCCTTTTATCTCATAAAAGCATATTTTGCAGTAATTTATCACAATTTCCATATTTAGTTGTTATACTGCCCAGCCCTACTTTTCAGTCTTCCAATGAAATGGCTTCAGTGATGCTTTCTGACATTCATATTTGAGTAAAAAAAACCTGCACAAGCAGTTGTTCAAACTAGAGTCATGTCTAGAAACACACATGGTTGCCACCTTGCAATATGCAAACATGACACTGAATTATTCAAGAGCAATCTTTTTGAAAGCCGTAAGCATCTGTAATGGTAGAGTTTAACAGTTTATGTGGTGATGCCCACAGGATTATGTAATCAAACAGTCATTACGTTCAGTGAACCCAGTGCCTAAAGACGTTTAATTATTCCTAATGAAGTCAGCCATATGTGTGGTGTACAAAGATGAAGAACAAGCTGATGGTTTTAATTAAGTGTAGCTACATTTTCCATCGAACTAACACACAAATAGCACACACATTTATTCTACACCAGCAAATAAAATTTCCAAGGTTTATAACAACAGAGTTTCAGGACTGAAGAAAAACATGGAGTTTCCCAATCATCATTAGATAACTTGTGTGTTATAGTGCCAGACATTATTTCTTTTATTGTTTCCTGACAGAAAGACCATTCTACCATTCGTGGGGTCTATTATTAATATAGTAATCTTTATTATAACAGGTTCAGAAAACTTTGAATAGGTCTGTAGGGTCCTAGATGGATCCAGTGGATTTTGTAAATGATAAGGTGTTTTTAAGAATTATCTGCCCTTTGATGCTCTTTATTACCTCCTGTCACAATATCAGTTCTAACACTGGTATTGTCCATAATGGAGTCAATATTTCCAGAGTGGGTAAAACACAGTCATGACATATGGCATCCCTCTACCACCCCCACACTGAACACTCTCACCAGTTTCTGTCAATTGATTATGCTTGAGTGAACCAGCCCCCCTGTTTGGGATTAAAGTCTAGACGTGTCCTATTGGGCGCCAGAGCAGAACCAGGTCTCCAATTGGCAGAAAGCTACATATAGGGCTAGCAAACTTGGCCTCTGAAAGGTGAGAGGACTAGAGACTGACAGAAGGGAGGAACTCCCCTGTGTGAAAGATGATGCAAGGTAAGATGATAGTCCCTTTTTGTGTTTGGATTACATGTAAAATGAAGATAATTGAGGGATAATGGTGCACAATTAGATAAGCTGAAAGGAAATACACAGCGGAAATTTGTTGATTAGGAATGACATCATCAGCAAGAAGGATGGTATTTGAACTAGCTTTAAGTGGTTGTTGAGTGCTGGGATGTGGTCAGTGTCAAAATACTTGCTGGAGCAACCAATAAACTGAAATATAGCTATTTATGCACTATATGACAAGCAACTAAACATTTCATTGTTTACAAGATGGGTATAGATGTGTGGCTGACAAATGGTATACTTTAATCATTGGTCTTTCTTTATATCTTTTTACCCAGAAACAAATATTTCTTTAATAGATCTTGATAAGGTTCCAAAAATGTAAAGTGATTACTTATCACTGTATAGTCTTAAATAAAGGGCTCCTCAAGGTTTCTTGTGACAATTAACAGTTGTAGCTTTCTGAGGGATTTCTGCTTAATTCTTGAAACCCTCTGTTGTAGGTCTTTACATAGAATCTTTACGGGATTCTCCAGATGAACAAACCAAAGAATGCTTTATGTTGCTACTCCCTTAGAAAAAAATGTCAAATATAGAAATTTAAACAGTTCTTTGGTTTGTCCCTCTGGGCAGGGGGAGAACCCTTGAAGGTTTTATGTAGCACCCTGCAACAAAGTGTTTTACTATCAGAGAGGATTTCCAAATATATTCCCTTAAGAGAGCTTAGAAACCTTAACATCTAAAAAGCCCTTGAGAAACCATTTTTCTAAGAGTGTTCAGCACTTACCAAGGTAAAGATCTTATATCAGTGTACGTCGTGTGAACTAATTCTTTTTATTATTCATTCCTTTGCCCCTGCCCTCTGCAGCTTTCTATGAAAGAGGCTGGTGATGGTCTTCACGCTCAGATGAACTCCATGATGGGAGCTCTCCAAGAACTCAAACTTCTCCAAGTCCAAACCGCTCTTGAGCAGCTGGAGATCTCGGGAAAAAAGAATTGTGTGGCTCCACAGCCAGCTAAATCCATTAGCTGTAACTTTGAGCCTCAAAACCAGCAACATCAGTTATCTGAGATCTCTGGCCAAGAAGATCAAGTTCAATTCCATCAACTACATCACAGTAGTGTCGGGACTTCACCCTCTACATCCAGCCTAGAAAGTGAGGGTATGCCTTTGCCCAGGAAGATCTCAGGATACACTGCTCCCCAAGTGGACTATTGTGGCCCAAAATTGTGTCAAACACCAACAGACCACCAAAGCATGCACCCACACTCATCCCAACTTACACCAGTGGATCTGTCTGGGATTCTCCATAGCTTGTCTCGAGAGGGACCATCCTTAGACAGTGACTATATCGAGGACAGCTTGGACGACTCCAGTGATTGGACCTCCTCTCTCATGAGTCGCAGCCGCAATCGTCAACCTCTGGTACTTGGAGACAATGTGCTTGCTGACCTGGTAGGCAACTGGCTTGACTTGCCTGAAGTGGACAAAGACTGTGTTGAAGGGGGAAAGGGAATAAACAGACCAGACTCCCCAGCTCATCCACTCTACCTCAGCCGGTCCCAAGAGCTCTGCAAGAGGTTCTCACTGACCAGCAACATCTTTAAGAAGTTTCTACGTAGTGTGCGACCTGACCGGGACAAATTGTTGAAAGAAAAACCTGGCTGGATGCCGCCAGGTCATGACTCTGAAGCAGAGCTTTTCAAGAGACCCAAGAAAACCACTAAGGCCAAGGGTAGATTCTACTTGCCATTTTGGGCAGGGGGTGGACAGCAAGCAAAAGGTCGATTGTGTCCTCAGCCAGCTGAGGAGAGCAGCCAGTTGTTAGGACTTTACCTAGATAGGAGACCTACAGATGCAGTGGAAAAGGTCCAGCCTTTGCTTGATTACAATACAGCTGTTTGGGTTTAACAGGGAATTTCTGGAGAGATGGGGTGGGAATTCAACATTTGCGCAGGACTGAGTGAGGTTAAAATGGATTTGGTTTGGACTTTGTCAATGACAATCTATTAAATCCTTTAGGGTGTGAAATGAGATCATCTTCTGACGATGCACTTAACTGCACTCGACTCTGAGTGAGAATACAAATACCCAAGACACTTCTGCTGATATGCTTATATTTTTTATTCTTCACTCTTTCTTGTTTTAATGTCTTGTGCACAGGTCTACCATGGTGTCTGTACTGAATTACCACGGTCTGCACTGAATTGCCACGGTCTTCATTCAGGGCAAATAGAGGTTCCTCTCAACTATAAACTACTGTAAAACTGTTCAGCATGTTTACTTTTGGATCTGTCTTTAGAGGTTTCATTATGTATGGCACAGATCCTCTTCACAACACCTTCATGTAGACCTGCATTTAGAATCTTATTGAAACAGAAAGAAAGCGTCAAACTGTTTTTATTTACCTAGAATTTAATATCACACATGTACCTATACTCCCTGATTATTATTATTTTTTTATTACAATCCAAAATAAAGAATTAATTTGCTTGTGCAAATGCATAAACTTCATGTGCAGTTAGTGGACATCTTGCAGCTGGCATACAAAGGAAAATAGTATACATGATGTCATGGGTGGGACTCCCAGAAGAATAAACTGAAACTTGAGATGACATAATATCAAAAAGCTACAGCAAAAAATGTAATAGTACATGATGTGTAATATGATGCATATTTAAATTCAAAGTCATATACAAAGCATATACAAAGTCAGTGCTGTGCTTGCTCATTGAACATAAACTCCATTAGTAAATTTGCTTGAACATTTTTTTTTTATGTTGCCATGTTAATGCATGGTTTTGTCTATTTTGTTTTGTTTAAATTAATCAGGGCCTTGGTGTACAAACATACCTGATGGTGAATAAGTGCTGGGATACATTTTCACAGTTCATTTTTTTCACGTTTAGGTCAATCCAGTGATTTTGCTATAAGCAAAAAATGACACTTTTTTCTGTAAGAAAAAATTCTACATAGCCCATATGTACTGTGTCTGTACTATGATAAAGGAAGCTCCAACTGACCAGCTCACTATTATCTGTGCCTGCAGTCAGATTATGGACCATTTTACAAGACATATAATCCCTTTTGAATCTTACATAATCTTTAACGGGGGAATATGAGGCTACAGTTCTCAGTTGGTGGCTTGTCAGGGAAAAAAATGCATACAAGTACTTACACTGAGTGGAAAAGCTGTGGGTTTTTTCCAGATACGAAATATATTTCGGCATCATGCAGCATTCACAATTCATGACACAACTGTAAATTAACGAGGAGAAAATGCTGATACACAAAAAGCCATTCTGTGCTCTGAGGGTGGAAATGAGCTGTCGACACTTTTCTACCATACTTGCAAAGTAGTTTTGTACCTAACTCAGATTTTTACAGTGGAAATGAGAATGGAAATGTATAAATGGTGTCTAGTTTGTTAAGCCTGTATTTTGTTGTCTTGCCAAAGCAAGGATTTTTTAACAAGTTACTGAAATCAGTGTGATGTGTAAATATAGTGTGAGACCTGTCTGTTGTCACAATTTCAATAAAAATTTATATTTCTTTATATAGAAAAATCCTAATTAAGTGTCAGTGATGGCCTCACTACATGTCTGAAACTCAAAAACACGTGCAATGCTTGATAATCTGGGCTAAGACATATGGGAATGCTGCATTCTTTAAATAAAACATAAGGTTTTCATCAAGTTGTATGGTTCCCTTTGCAAAAACAGTTTTCAAAATTATTGGCACCCCCACCATTAATATTTGATGTAGCCTTCCCTGTAGAGAAAAACACATTGAGCCTATTCCCATAATGTCTAACAAGATTGGAGATTTTGGACCCTCCTGCATACAGAATATTTTAAGTTCATTTATATTCTTATGTTTGTGCATGTGGACACACTTTTCAATCTAGATAACAGGTTCAAATCCAGAGACTGAAATGTTCATTGCAAAACTGATTTGGAGTCCTGTGTCTACTTTTGTTGATTTAGGGTTAATTTTGTACCAACACTGCTGCGGTTCAGTCAAAAACTTTGATTTTGGACTCATTGGACCACAAAACATGATTCCAACTGTAGCTCCAGTGAGGCTTGGTGGAAGTCAAGAACTTCATTTTGTGGGTTTGGGTTTCAGAAAGGGCCAAACAGGATGTTGGGTTTCAGAAAGGGCCAAACAGGATGTATTTTATTATTGAGGCACATAATATGTAGTGTAAGGAGGGGGAATGAGGACATGGGAGGCAGGCTTCTGATCTGCCAATGAAGATTATTTTATTTAAATTAACATAGTGCTTCCATTGTCTGTTCATGGTCAAGGTTAGTAGAGTTGTCTGCATCCTCTCTCTCTCTCTCTCTCTCTCTCTCTCACACACATTAACTGCACACAGGTGTAGATACTCACTCATTACCAGATCATTCTCCATGACTCCTCTCCTGCTTCACATCTGGTGCTCACACCCCAGTTGCCACAGTAAGTATTACATGAGATGACTCCAAGAATCAACAAAACTCCCTCATTCACTCACTTTCAATAATCACTTTAACCTGGTCAGTGTTGCAGTGGATCCGGAGCCAATCCTGGGAACACTGGGCACAAACCACCTACTGGCATGTTTTCGAGAGATGGGAGGGGACCAGAGAACCCGGAGGAAACCCATGCGGACACAAGGATGACATGCAAAACTCCACACAGACAGTAACTTGAGCTCAGGCTCGAACCATGCGCTAGCCATCAACTATACTGCTATTCTGAAACTGTGAACATTGGGCTCTACTTAACTGCTTATATTTTTTAATTTAAGTTAAGGGTTTTTTGGAAGGGTGCTAATAATGCTGGAGTTGGTATCCACCCTTCTTCCCTGTTAAATAAATAAATAAATAAATAAATAAATAAATAACTGTTTTTAGTGAATTAGTTGACATGACCATTGTCACCAATCATTAGCATCCCTACACCCTGTAACAGTGTTTTATTTCTTATAAACACAAAGATTTCAAAACCACAGTCTGTCCATTCAGGGCAGCCAGGTGCAGGGTTGGATGGGAAACTGAGCAGTTCTTCCCAAGCGCAAGAACCCGAGGGCTGCAGCTGTCGTCTTCCTCACAGACTCCTTCTCTTCTATGTTCCCCTCGGGACTGAGAGAGAAAGAGCGAGAGGGACGTGAGCACTCACTAACTGGATGACTGCCTTCCTCTGTCCTTCCTCACTCCATCCCCCCTCTTCCTGTCTCACTGCCTGGGCAGCTGCCGCTCTCTCACTGCCCCCAGAAGTAGGCCACAAAGCAGCGGCTCCGTCTCATTGCACAATCACGCTCTGTAACCCGACAGCACATGACCATTTTTGCTAGACGTAGTCCAGTGTTGATAATGAGATTAAGAAGGGATTGATTTTGAGATTGATGAGTGAGCGAATGTGTTTGGAAGGAGCTGGAAAGAGAATGAGAAGTGGATCAAATTCCTGATCCCACAAATTCATTCTTCCTTTCAATGTCTTCAGCTGTTCCAGCCACAGCTTTACTGCAGGCCGCCGGAATGTGCTCACATTTCACTTTTTATATTTATCACCAGAGAGACAGAGAGAGAGAGAGAGAGAGAGAGAATGGTAAATCAGAACTTCACCCTCCTGCTGAGTTGCTTTTCCCACACCTCATACTCAGAAAGGCATATTAAACAGTTCACTTCCTCTGTCACATTTTGGTCATTTTGGTTTTGATAGCAATCCTGGTCACATCTGAGTAGATAAGTGCAAAACTTTAAAGATGTTAAAATCAGCTCCATAATTATTGGCACCCTTTCCAATAGATTGGCAAAAATTATTGTATCCTTAATTCTCTTTAGAGTCAGATCTATGACCAAAATTAACCTAATATATTCATATAGATCCTAAAATGGCATGTTCTCAAAAAAAAAATCTTAAACACAAGTGAGAAGGGTTAGCTCATAAAAACATGGGTTTCTCTTCTCACTCATCATTTTCCAGTGACATTTGATATCATAATGAGAAATATTAATGAGAAATCCAGCATAGAAGTAGTGAAGATGGTGCAAAATTTTGGAGTCAAAGTCCCAGATGAACTTGTGCTGAGTTACAGCTTTGCTAGTTCTACGATCTCGATCTGCGATGGCATTGATGGCAGTATTAGCATGAAAGTTGAAGCTTTGGAAGCTGATCTGTTTGAGCAGAGGATACAAATGAGGAGGTGAGAAAGCTGGATAGATTTCTCAGGACTAAAGCGCTGCTGCATCACGCTCTTTAAGTAGAGATAGCACTATCAGCAGGTAGTCGAACAGGATTGTGGGTAATGTAGGAAACCGTGAAAATAGTCCAACATATTAATGAAAGAAGTTGTGAAACAAGCGATTTAAAACATCATTAACACACATTAAAGACTATGTATATACATAGAGATGTACACACTCTCAAACACATGTACGTGGCCACACAGAGCTTCAGATCGGCTGCTTATGAAGCTGTTTTTGGCCTGCATGGAGAATAAAACACTCATGCAGTGAGAGAATCAATAAACAGGAACACAGTCACTAATGGGAAACTTGGCACACTGTTATATGAGCTGTACATGTTTTATCAGGGCGGTGAGTGCGACATCTCCATCCATCAACACACAGCAGAATAAATGAAATTAGTAAATGAAACCATCATTTATAATTCCTGTGTGCTGAAAAGATGGTCATAATATTAGACTTTAGACTAAACTCCACTTTAAATCTGCTAAACTTTTCAAAATTTACGTGATTGAGCTGAAAATGAAATGTGTCCTCTGCATCACTCCATCAGAAATGGTTTATTTAACCAGAATGGCCAGAGGAGTTATACAAAATCATTTCAGAGAAAATTAAATTTACATAATGCCCTAAAATGAACTCACACATTTGGATTACTTCAAAGCCCTGACACTTCTCCAGCATGAAAGCTTAAAGAGGAAGCATTTCAACTAAGCACTGTGTTGTGTTGAATTCATGTTTTGAACATAATTCTTTTTCATCAATAAAAATTAAATACTCCGATGAATGATTTACTCATAATTCATTCGTATCCAGTTTGATAAATAAGGCCTGTTGTTTTCTTTTGGCTTAAAGTCTTCCCAAGTTAAAAATGCATTAAAAATGCATTAAAATTTAACTCTGTAATGCTGATCAAAAATAAAAGTAACAAAGTGGAATATATATTTTTTACAAAGTGAAGTAAAAGTAAAGATTTAATTAAACTACCGTTACAGTGAACCATGTAGTCAAGTATACATGCGTTTGTTGTTTTTTACTTTCCACCCCTGATGATTAGACATTTCAAAAAGATCTGGATGACTAAACACCTCACATAGGGCATCTCAGGGGCGTCTGAAAACTTCAGAAACCCTTTTGATCTCCTCCTTGTCCCACTTCTCCCACACCCACAGTGCAGTTTTATTCCACAGCACAGTTTGAAAATCCAAACGAGATGCAAATGAGCAGCTTTAAGCTCCAGAGAGAGAGAGAGAGCAGACAGCGAAACAAGGGTCCCACCTGCTTTCTCTTTCTGTCTGGAGCTCCATTCTCCTTCTCCTGAAGCTCCACTCAGACTGGTAATTATTGCTATTCTTTTGATTCAGTGTCATCCTTTTCATCTCGATGAAGATATTTTTCTCTTTCTTCTTCTTGGCCTTTGGCTCGGTGCTGCATCAGTAACTTATAAGTATGTGGAGTAAAGATGAAAATGCACACTATCATTCAAATGTAGCTCCATTCCTAGCTACTAAGCTCAATCAAAATAATGCAAGTCCTATTGTAAAGGGCATTTTTTAAAAAAATGCGTACAGCTGCTCGGAAATGGCTGACTTCTTTTTTATGGACTGGTGTTTGGGTCAAGATTGTTAACACAGCAAATAACAGGAATATGGTGAGAGCTTTGCTCAGTACATCTGTATCAAGCTGAATTGGAGGCGGGACTATTTATGAGTTCAGTTAGTGATGTCACTAATAGCGCTTCTCCAAGTAATAACGTGGCTCGGGAACAAACGCTTTATTGTGTGGTGACTGGTTAGTGAAATACTATCGAAATGCAAATGACTGAAATGAAACCAAGCATTTCTCGTTTAATGTTAAAATGTACGTGTGCTGCACGTGGGAGGTGTTTAACATTTATGGAAGGAGTCTCCAGTGTCACTGATTGTCTTCAGGACAGATTTTCCTCTTTCCTGTTTCTTGCTAAAAACTAGCTTGTCTTATTACCTTCAATACAAAGAACAAAAGAGACGCTTGTGAGGGAGTTTATTGTTGCTATAACATAAGTAAAAACTGGAATTACTGTAACTCCTAACTAGTTCCAGAACATTAAAAGTAACTATAAATGGATAAAAAAACAACAACTATGATGTGCCATTAATTAATGAATTAAAAATGGTTAGTGTTGGCAAAACACTTCAGGATGTGCTGTTATAGGAAAATCACATCACAATTCATCATCAACAGCTTCATCACATCACAATGCTGTTGATAATTTTTCTATATTATATATATTTTATTGTTTACAATAAACTCAGCTTTCACTGCTGCTATTGCTCTATGTCATTCAGTCTCCATAAAGCGTAATATTGAGCTGCATGGTGAGTATCTCATGAATTCTTTTAAAAACCTCTACACCACTAATCAACAGTTTAGAAATAAACCGATGACAGAATGCACATCGGCTTGCTGGGTTGGTTTGGGGTATCAGACCCGGAGCACAGGGGCATCAGGTCTTTATAATGAATGGCCGTCAGTGTGCATCAGCGTTAGCCAGGCTGTGATTATCATGCGTCTGCTCTCCCCAGCGGTTATAGCCTTAATTAAAGACGTGGGTTAGAACCTTAACCCTTGTGGGTCGGTGCTCAGTGAGAGAGAACACAGCTGCTGTGCTCCCCGATTATAGACGACGGCAGTGGCTTTGCAACGAGGCAAATAAAAACATGGCCAATTTCCAAATTTGTTCTAGCATCTGCCTATGAATTTACCTCAATCCTCTGATGCGGCTCCGGCTGTCGAGTAAACAGCTCTGGTGGATTTACTTGAAATAATTAGAAGAGTTTGCAGATGCTGTGGCTAAAGCTTGTGTTTTAGCCAAACAGATTCCACACGCCATTTCATAGGAATTCAAACATGTCAGAGCGATTTCACTGAATTTACTGTATAGCTATGTATGGAATGGGAAGAATGCTAAAAGGTTTGATGTTTGTAGCTTTTAATACTGTATCTGTAACAAATTCATGTGATGTTTAGCATACAGTTGAACCAGGGTTCGAAATAAATCACTTTTACTGGTTTCCAGTTAAAATAAGGCAAAGAAGAGACCTGTTTCTATTCAGCTAGCAAATGTTTACCCTAAAACACACACACACACACACACACACACACACAAAGGCACAGACACATCCCAATTTAGCAACAATATCTAAAAATCTAAAATATACAGCTACATAAACACATCATTTAATAAAGTTAGCTAGCTAATTACTTCTCCAGCAATAATTACTTGACTTCAAGTTTAGGCTGACTACATATAAACCATGCGCTAGCCAAAATTAGGCTAAGTATTATATTGTATATATATTAAAACTAGCAGCCCAGTTTGATAGAAAGTTATCTAACCTTTAAGCTAGCATGATAACTGCATGATTAAGCATTAGCCAAGGTTGCTAAACATGCAAACTAGCGATTAGGCTAATTATTATTTTTGTATGAGTCAGACTAGTAGTCGTATTAGCTAGGATTCTAACTAATAAGTAGGCTACTTATTATATTGTCCAAATAAAACCAGTAGCAAAGTTTACTAGCTAATAACACCTATTCTGTGATTAGCAAAAACCAAGTTTGCTAGCAAGATACTATATATTTTGCTGCTAAAAGCAGTAGTTGATAGCATGCTAGTTACTGGTTTAATTATTATATGTTGTGATTAAAACCATTAAAGTTTCCTCAATAATATCAAGCTAACTATTATATTGTGAGATTAAAGCCATTAAACAAAACTAAATTTGTTAGTAAGGTGGGTAACATTAGGCTAACTATTATAGCGTGCTGATAAAATCAGTAGTTGATAGCATATAGCTACAACTAGATTAACTATTATTTTTGTAATGAAAGCCATTAACAGCATTATCTAGCAAGCTATAGTTAACATTGGGCTAACTTTTTTTGTGTCACTAATACTAGTAGCCATGCTGGATAGCCTGCTAGCTGACAGTAATCTTAGTATTATTTCATGCATCATTAAACTCATTAGCCAAGTTGACTAGCTTGCTAGCTAGAACTAGGCTATTATATTATGCTGTTAAAAGCTGCTAGCATGCTTGATGCTTGATAACACATATTCACTGGTTAGAACATTTGCCAACGTTTGCTAGCAAACTACCTAATATTAGTCTAACTATAATTTTGTGTAATCAAAACCAATAGGCACGTTTGCTAGCAAGTGTTAGCATTTATACTCGTAGATATTGGTGAAGCTTATGTGACAGAGGGAGACGAGCTACAGGGTGGAAAATGTTAACAACTAAATAGCATCTGTCTTAGAAATAAAAGTGAGGTTCATCTCCAGGCTGAGTGAAGCAGAACCAGACTGTGTTTATATTCGACCAGACAGCCACGTGGCATCCTGAGGGGAAAAAAATCACCCAAAATAGCTTCATGTTCCTGTCACTTTTGGTCTTTAAGCCTGAAAAATCCATTAGTTCAGTGTGAGGGCTAGTGGTTATTTTAAGCTTTTCCCTACTTTGCTCAGAGGTGAGATGGCAAAAGAACATTTAAAGACTTTTACGTTTTAATGCCACAAATTAATTCTCTTTTCCTCCACATATAGGTAGAGAATATAAATAGAAATGCTGTAAATATTTGCACCTTTCATGAAAATGAATAAATAAAATAAGCAACATACCTATAATGAGTAATATACTGTATATAAACATGTTTCCTGAAGTAGTAGTATATTTTGTTCCCTGCAATAAAGTAGCCTCAAAAGTATTGGCACCCCCAATAATATACTATATGTCCAAACGCGTGTGGACACCTGACCAATCACATTCATATGTGCTTGTTGAACATCCCATTCCAGATTTGGTCCCCTCTTTGCTGCTACAATAACCTCCACTCTTCTAGGAAGGCTTTCCACTAGATTTTGGAGTGTGGCTGAGGGGATTTGTGTTCATTCAGCCACAAGAGCATTAGTGAGGTCAGGCACTGATGGTGGTGAGGAGGCCTGGGGTGCAGTCGGTGTTCCAGTTCATCCCAAAGGTGTTCAGTGGGGTTGAGGTCAGGGCTCTGTGGAGGACACTTGAGTTCTTCCACTCCAACCTTGGCAAACCATGTCTTCATGGACCTCGCTTTGTGCACGGGGGCATTGTCATGCTGGAACAAGTTAGTTCCAGTGAAGGGAAATTGTAATGCTACATCATACAAAGACATTCTATACAATTGTGTACTTCCAACATTGTGGCAACAGTTTGGGGAAGAAACACATATGGGTGTGATGGTCAGGTGTCCACATAGAAGGTACCTTTTGAATCCTGACAATGCCACAGGCATCCAAAACCTGGAGCCAAGAGAGCAAAATTGACTGTACACTCTCTCCCCTGTCAATCAGAGCTACACTAGCCAAATCCTGGCCATTGTGAGCATCTGTGAGCTTATGTATGCAATCCATCAACTGGGGAGAAAATCGGGAGGGGGAAAAAATACATTATACTGTATATACTGCATTAAGAGAAATAGTCTAGACAGTGTTAAGGAAATAACGTAGTGCTGATCAATCCTACTCTCCTACTCGATTGATAAATGACTGTATCCATGTTGGATACAGTTTATTCTCAGTAATGCATCAGTACTGGCCTCCATTTTTGGATATATCTGAAAGGTTCAGAAGCTTGTTCTGAAAGAAGCATGACCATGCTGAATAAAATTTCATACTGGCCATATAGCTGATGTATAAAAATGATTATACCATGTACAGACTGTATAATATTGTGCTTCAAGTGCACTGAGATCTGTGTGATGATATTGAAACCTGTTTTATTTGATCCATCTGATGGAATAATTGCTCCTCACAATACACCAAATTTATAATAACTTTACAGATTTTATTTTACCTACTTTTCCTTGTCAAATATAATTTTGGCAATGCAAAAACAATCACCTACAGTGGTAACAGACATTCCCACCGTGATCAAAGTGCACCTTCCTAAAACTGCACTTCCATACCAGAAGTTGTTCCAAAGCAGTCAAACTCACTGCAGCCTCAGAGGTGAGAAGTCTGAATGGATATGACATGATGACAGCAAAGCCTTGTGGGATACCCCTCCTCCCCGTCTCATACCTGTCTCTTCTCATCAGCAGGTTGGATAGACTGTCCTCCTTCTTTCAGCACTCACACAAACTCATCAGACGCAGCTTTGAGCAGACTTTAAAAAGCTCAAATTAGAGTCAAAATTTTCTACGCAAAATAAGTTTCATTCTTTCAGCTTATTTTCATCAACACTTTACTTAAGAGCAGTGTTCATAAGGCCACATGACATGTATATGAGCCCTTCATTACACTCGATAAAACTACATAAGAATTTATAAAGGCAGACTGTCAGTTTTGATGTGAAGTTGTCATAACACCCGAGTCGAGTGACAGATTTTGGTTTGACATAAGATTGTTATGACACTTTAGCTTGACATAAAAACTGACAGACATTATGACAACTGATGCCTCTTGGTATAAGCCTTATGAATGTTTATGTAGGTTTATATCAGGTGTCATGAAGATTATACATAGGTGCTACAGCATGTAACTTCCTGCACACTGCCCTGAAGATAGAACATGAAAAACAATGCATTGAAAATAAGTTTCTTAAGGACAGTATGCATAAGGCTACATAGCACCTACATAACACCTTCATGACAAATTTTGTTTCATATCATGACACTTTAGATTTACATAATTGACAAAAGCAGTCTTTATGACAAATGATGTCTCTTGGTATAACCCTCTATGAATTTTAATGTAGATTTATATCAGATGTCATGAAGGTCTTATGTAGGTGCTATGTAGCCTTATGCACATTGGCCTTAAAACCCACTAACTTAAATAAAAAAGTAATTTAAAAAATATTTAAGGGCAATGTACATAAGGGTACACAGCACCTACATAAGACCGTGATAACATACATTTGGTTGACATAAGATTGTTAAGCCTTTAAAAATGTGTTTGCAGGTTTATATCAGATGTCATGAAGGTCATATGTAGACGCGATGTAGCTTTATGCATACTGCCTTTAAGAAAAGTGTTAACTAATTTTGAATACTTTGCTCTGACTCTACGAAGTTGAATTAAATTGGGCCTGCACTGTCATTCTGAAAAGTATAAGACTCCCATCGGCTGACCTAACATGCCACATGGCCTGCATGTACTGTACATGACATCAGCACGCTGGCTCGTTGGACTCCAATAGCAGTAAGAGTGCCAGTGTGTGGGGTGATTTAGGGACGTGGCCGCAGTCTGACTCGCTCCTGTGAGAGCTGACCCCCTGAGCACGGTGCTAATCCCACCACACTGACAACAGGCTGCCAGCTGATGAGGATAAACTTCCGAGGCTGGAGGAATTACACTGATCTGCGCCCTGTGTCGATACTCATTTCACTATTAAAGTAACATTCTGGCCAAAAGCAAAAATGTAACCATGTGTTATAACCATCTGTTATAAGCATGCCTACTCAGTGAACCAGTCATCTCTAGAGTGAACACTAGCTAATCTTCCTCCTGATGATGCATCCTGGAGCTGGAAGTAAATTGTGCTTTTAAGGCCAAGTGTGCATCCCAAGCTACAAAAATTGGTAACAATTCCTATGAATCCTGTATTCATAATGTATTATAAAGCATACAGAATACCTTATAATACCTGGGATAAGCGTGTATAAAGGTTTATAAGTACTTCTGATTACACGCATACAGTTTATAAATCTTGACCTTATGACTTTATAATGTCAGGTTACATAACGCATTATATCTGTTCATAAGAAAAACATATAAGGTTCCATGTTCTCCATGGAGCATAAGGCCCAGTGTGTATATCAAACTACAAAATTTATAATTCCCAAGATATATTCATAATGCATTATATAGCATTATACAGTATATATAACATACGTCATAAGAAGTTCATAAGAATACCTCATAATGCCTGGAATAAGTCTGTCTAAATGCTCATAAGTAGTTATGGTTACACGCATACAATTTTTGAAGCTAAAACATACGACTTACTATGTCAAATTACATAACGCATTATATCTGTTCATAAGAAAAACTTGCTATAAAGGTGTTATGGAAGTTAAGGCCATGTGTGTATACTGAGCTTAAAAAAATCAGTAACACTTCCTATGAATGCTGTATTCATAATGTATTATAAAGCATGCATAATGCTTTATAATAACCTTATAATGCCTGATATAAGTTTGTATAAATGCTCATAAGCCATTATGGTTACATGCAAACACTTTATAAAGCTTGAGTGTATGACTTGTAATGATAGGTTACGTAGCGCATTATATCTGTTCATAAGAAAAACGCAGACACCAGGGTCTGCATCATAACCTTCAGTACAGAAATGTTACCAGACCCTGCATTGTAGTACATTATAGCATACTATTTTGCATTCTTCATGTACATTCATACTGTTCTTATGAACAGAAATTGTAATGCATTATGTAACCTGACATTATGAAGTCGTATACACATGCTTTATAAAGTATTATGCATACCTACTTATGAATATTAGTACAAGCGTATGCCAGGCATGATAAGGTTTTATGTATGCTATCTAACATGTTAGAAATGTATTTATAATTTATAATTATGAATATGAATAGGATTTATCTTTTCACAAGTTCATTGGTGATTGCTATATCAGAGGCATGGACTTTCACCAGGACTCTTTCCAGGATTTCTTTCATCCGGACTTACTATTATTAGAAAATAATCTCCAGCTGTATTGATTATTTTCCTATATCAGCACGCCCCCAAGTGTTTTAACCCTTACATATCACCCAACCCAAATTATAACCTAAAATTTCCATTTTAAAATTTTAGATCTAAATAATAATTTGAGAGATGTGTGATGGTGACAAGTCAGTTTTCAAATCTTCAAAAACCAGAGTAAGAGATTTAACTCTTTAAAAAAAAAAAAAAAAAAAAAAAAAAAAAAAAAAAAAAAAAAAAAAAAAAAAAAAAAAAAAAAAAAAAAAAAAAAAAAAAAAAAAAAAAAAAAAAAAAAAAAAAAAAAAAAAAAAAAAAAAAAAAAAAAAAAAAAAAAAAAAAAAAAAAAAAAAAAAAAAAAAAAAAAAAGAAAAAAAAAAAAAAAAAAATGCAAATTGTCAGATACAGTGAAAACATACTAAAATTTAATCAACCATAAAAGCCAGAGCAACTTCTGACAGAAATGCATGAGAAGAACTAAAGGAGATATAGCACAATATATTTAAAACTCAGAAAACCTACAAATCCGTCTGGTATTTTACCCATTTTTCCCCTGTCTATAAAAAGGCGCAAAGTCTTACACGTCCAAAAAATAGAATATTAGATTATGTTTATGGAAGAAGCTACGAAAGCCAAGTGACTAAAGTACAAAACAGTCACAGGTCAGGGGTCAGGTCCTTATTGATGGAAAGGGAGACGGTGTATAATTACAAACAGCTTACGAACCTTCGTCTATAAACTTTTACACAAATGGCTTCGAGAATGAAATATTTCAAAAGAGTCAACACTTGAACTTCATTTCATTTACAACATCTACATTATGTGGTCATGCTGATGCTGAGATTAAAATAATAAAAATTAGAAGAAGAAAAGAGGGATAATTAGTTCCTGAAATGTGAGTGGAAATGAGTTTAAAAAAATGAGTTAAATCTTTAGATACTGAAATGTTAGGAGACCAAATTATGGGCTACAGTTATGCATTTCCTTCCAGATCCCCCCCAAAATTCGCTCTTTTCTTGATGCTGTTGATGCTCAAGATTAGACCTTTTCCTCATATAAAGTCCTTACTTTAATACCAAGTCGTTTGTGGGTGATGTAATCAGCTCCGGTGGTTCTCAGGTTGAAGCTGGTTTGGTTTGGAAATGAAATGAAAGATGCTGTGTATTTACTGTTGGAGTTTTATGGAAGATATCATGCTCAGTGTTCCTGAGGAGTACTGAAAAATGAGTCCTACTCAGGTTGTGATAAATGAACGTTTCTCCTCAGACGTTCGGGAATCAAAAAAAACCCAACAACTCCATGTGTTTTTTTTTTCTTTGTGTATCCTTCAAGTTCATCAGCTGGTCTGTAGATTCGCTTGCTGAGGATGGCAAAACCCTTCCAAACGGGGCAACAGTTCTTCAATACAGCGTTCTGCAGGTGGAGAAAGTACAGAAACATGTGTAATAGGTGTTTATTTGGCATATTTGGAAGGAGTCTCCAGTGTCAGAGCTTTGCAACAAGATGTAACACAGGAAAATACTTAGAGGAATTTATGCTTTGTTTATGTAAATACATAAAAGATAGGCTGGTGAGTGAATGACAGCTATAACATCATGTAACCACTTCGCTCAGTAATTTCAGCCATTTTTTGTCTAGGTCTGAGTTTGAATCTATTTTCACAGAATACGCCAATAATTTCATAATTTGAATGGTTGACATACTTTTTATTATATCAATAAGCAGCAATCTGGTGGATTGTTTGAAACCTTGATGTGGTCATCCTGCATTACACTGTGAACGTGCTGCCATCTTCTGGACATTATAAGAAAATATCCATTACAGTGCAGTGCAAAAGTTTGCAACCCCCATAGCTTCTTGAGGTTTTTTTTTTTTTTTTTTTAATGTCTGTCATTATTTTGGCTAGTATCTTGATATTTTAACTTAGTATCTTATTATTCAGACTTAGTATCTTGTTATTTTGACCTAATATTTCATTATTTGGACCTAATCTCATTATTTTGACTTAGTATCTCGCTGTTCTAACTTAGTAAGTCATTATTTTGACCTGGTATCCAAATTTTTTTTTTCCCAAAATTTGCGGTTCAGGGCTTCTGTAATATAACAAATAATAATAAAACAATCATACAGCAACCTATTGACTAATTAACTTATTGATTTTAATTATTTTTTGACCATTTGAATCATGTACCATTTGTGAAATGTAACACTAAATGCCTTGTTGGATTTTTGTCTTCATTTTGTCCTTTGTGTTCAATTAGCCATATAATGGACCTCAATGTGTATGTTGATTACTGTGACGGAGACGTTTCAAGCCCAAGAACTTTATCTGATTATGCTAAATCTTTTCTCAGAAAGCGTTTGTCATTTTTTTGGATGTATCACAGTATGAGACTTTAAACTAAACTACTTATTTTTTTAAGCAAAAAAGAAATTAAAACTTCTTTAAAAGGTGCGGTATGAAGTTAAGAGGAGCTGAGGTAAATGTACCTGGCTCCGAGGTGCTGTAGGGAGGAGACACTACAGGAGCACACAGTTGGATTTCTTCTTCGCTTTCTTCTTTTCCACAGGCGTTTTTCTATTTATCTGTCTGACCAAGTCATAGAAGATCTACAGGAAGTGGAAATGACACAGTTACAAAACGTGCAAGCAGATTAAACAGATTAGATGTTGAGTAACACTTAGCTAAAGGGCAGGGTTCATAGGGTTACATTAAACCTAAATAAGCCCTAAGCCGAGCCTTATTCAAATAAGTGTCAGCTGTCAATCGAACTCAAGATGACAGAACAAACAAGCTCACTCAAATTCAGGGAAATATACATAACCCTGTCGTTACAATGTCATGGCATTGTTATAAGCATTCATTAAAATCTTAAATGCAGAAATATGAAACGTTTCTTAACTAAGGGCTAAAGAAAATGTACATAACTCTGTCGTTACATCAGCATCATGATCTAATGCAAGTTAGTCTGCGACGTCTTACAAGACAACCTTCTGACAACTGGAATAAGCCTTTATAAACATTTATGCCGCCATTTCTCTGCACATGAATGGTGGAAATCTCCCCCTAGTGGCCGTCACATTGCATTTACATTTTGTTCACTGGCTCCAGACAAATAATTTTTACAAATTTATTCAAATCTTCAGTCATCAGTTGATTAGTTACCAGTTGATAAATAACTTACTGTATATTTTTAACACATAATATGATACATGTATAACTTACATGTAGCTAGTTTTGAAGAACTCATATACTGTTAAGTCGAGTCAAATTTATTGGTAAAGCACATTTAGAAACAACAAATGTTGACCAAAGTGCTGTACAAAAGCTCAAATAAAATCTGCTGTACTGCTAACTAGCTAGCATCAGCTAGCTAGACTTGTGACAACCAAATGCATTGAAACACAACGTTCTAAGTTACTTATTACTCGGTCTAACTCAAACTTTTGAATTTGAAAATTCCGGGTCTGCAGAGAGCCGATGCTCCTGTGCCACTCTCTCATATGAAAAATGAATGAATTCTGGTCAATAGTTGTAAGCATCGAATAGGCGGCACATGGTAGGTTTATGTCTGTTGTCATGAAGGGCTTATGTAGTCATCGCATCAGCCTATGAACACCTATGCTTACATCGAGGACGTTGATCTTTGATTTTGCCGAGGACTCTAAAAAGGCACAGTGGTTCCACTGACGAGCCAGATTCTGTCCCTGCTCCTTTCCCACCACTCGCTCATCCTCCAGATCGCACTTATTACCAACCAGAATCATAGGCACCTAACAGAGAAGGACAGTGGAAAAAAAATGACAACTTTACACACAAATTAGGCAATACCAATAGTTTATGATGTTCTTTCAATCTCCAAGGAACATCTGTATATTTTTACATTTCTGCGATTTGGAAACTCTGCCATGTCTCCACCATGCCAGCTAGTTTACTTTTCTTAGCTATTTATTGAACAGCAGTCAAATCTATAACACTGAAAACTAGTTTGATTATCAGTAACAAAGCTACAGTACTGTGCAAAAGTCTTAGGCACCCTATTTTTTTTAGTACAAACTTTGTTATAGATTTTTATTTTATTACTTCTATATTATCGAGTCAGTACAAAAACATTTTAGATTTCCAAACATTAGTTTTCCAGCAGAAAATTAAATGTTACAGAAAAATGTTTCTATGTCAGTAAAGAAAGCAGCATATTATGTAAGAGACACTTTTCAAATAAAAACATAATGAAGGCTGCTGGGTTTTGCTGCAAAAATAAGAAGCAAGTGTGACAGTCAAAGTCTCCAGAAGAACTGTGGCTGCTTCTGCAAGATGCTCAGTAACACTTACCAGTTCATTTCCTTTATAAAACTGCACACACTGTACCTGAGACTACTAATTTTACATCACACCAAATATTGACCATGTTCATTTATTACTATTTACTGCTCTTTATAGTATTTTCTTTAATGTAGAAACATTTTATTTCATTATCTCTGAAGGCATCTTTGCTCCACAGCATTTCTTTGCATGTGCCTATGACTTTTGCACAGTACTGTATGTTATGTTATTCAGCTTAGCACACAAGATTTCCAGGTGCCATGTCACCATCTAATCTCAGACAGGACTTTACACTAAAAGCCATGCAGATTAATCAGCAGCATCACTAACTGATCTCATTATGTAAGGCTCCCTAAATGCTTTTTATAATAAATTTGACACAAACACCAATCTTTGGTCTGAATCCAAGATGAGTTTTACAGTTCAGCGCTACTTTAAATAATTTGAATGATATGGCAAGTTTGGTTGTGAAGATAAAGCTGTTTGTGAAACATGTGAGCAAATGTTAGAGGGTGGAAAGTGTAAGGAAACATTTCCAGCCCCGCCTATGCAGGATAAAATCTACTTCCTGTCTGCATATTTGCATAGTGGCTTTGATTTCTGTGCATGATGTGCGAATTCAGGACATGCATGATAGAAATACTCATGATGAAGTAGGAGGACTGTGCAGTATACTAGGGATACTCACTTTTGTAGGTATAAGACATTTATTTTACAAAAATGCCACATGAAGGCGCTATTGCAGCTCTGAGAAACTTAAACCGTTTCATTGTCTGTCCTCTCAGCAGAGTCGGGAGTGAACAGAGCGCCTCTCTTCTCCTCACTAAAAGGGTCCTCACCATATTTGGGCTGGCTGCATGTGAGAGTATTTCAAATCCAAACAGTCAGGAAGCACAGTGCAGCTCCCCGGGGAAGCTAACGGAGCCACATCAGCGAGTGCAGCTCAGGATTTTACACAGCACTGTGCATAGGAATGTCCCGACTCTAACCGGGTTTCCATCCACATTCATACTTTCAGGCTCCTCGCTCTTTGCTCATAAATATTCCAAACCATTTCTAGTTTTTTTTTTTTTCCTTAAAAGCTTTTCAGCCCTTCTGTGCTCAACTGCCTTAGTATTTTTTTTTTTAAAGATTTTTAAAGAATCTTACAAAGGGCAAACATACATGAAGCATGCTTCATGCATAGAAAGATGTACTTATACATCTTCATGTATATATGTATACACACACACACACACACACACACACACACAGTATATAAATACATTGACAGATAGATAGATGAATTTTCATACTTCTCCATATCTGTAATCGA
This sequence comes from Pangasianodon gigas, assembly GCA_022758105.1. NCBI lineage: Eukaryota > Metazoa > Chordata > Actinopteri > Siluriformes > Pangasiidae > Pangasianodon > Pangasianodon gigas. The sequence goes on along the minus strand of CM040473.1, from coordinate 18,066,014 downwards.
CATTTTTAATAATTTTTTTTGACAAATACTCAAATATTAAATGAGCCTACAGTGTTTTACTGTAACAGAACAAATATTAGCAGTAACACTACACCATTCGCTCCTATAGTATAAAAACTAAACAAAGGGGAAATATTATACTCATTATAAACGTTCATATTTGTTTTTCAGATTTTCCAGATCTGCGAAAGAACATTTAATTAATTTTTTGTTTTAATAAGTTAAAAGAAGTGCTTGTACAATATTTAAAAAAAAAACTATTATTTTTTAATAAGATATGAATATTTATATTTTTCTGCTTTATTTTGAAACTGTTTAAGTTGAACTAAAAAAATTAAAATTAAATGAAAATCAACTCAAATTAAGTTCATTAAATTCAATGTTAAACTAATTGGGCAAGGGAAATTTCCCAGAGTAGAACAGGAGCCCTGATGACATGGTGGTTGTATTTAGACACTCACACCATAAAGTTATATTTTGCTGTCAGGAAGCTTTAACTACACACAGAAAATTAGCAACTTTTAAACAATTTCCATAAAACACACTCACAGATGCAGGCCATGCCACAGTGCTAGCAGGAGAAGCCAGGAAAGCCAATCATAACAAACTGCAGCATCGCTAACTGCTCCAGGGCTTTACCCTCGAATCACACTACATTCCCGTCACACATGTCCAAAAAAGGGCATCCTTTAACTGACATGGCTTGAGGACGAGTGAAGGCGACGGGGTTCAGCTTGCTCGCTATACATGCCACGTACCAATTATTACACATTCTGCGCTCTGATTAAAGGGACGTTTAGGCAGATACTATAGATTTGTTTAGATAATCCCAGTACTTATTGTATATTATGTATTGTGCAAACACTCCCTGATGAGCTCACTTACGTCTTCTGTGTCCTTTACTCGTAGGATCTGTTCTCGTAGATCCTGCAGGTCATTAAACGTGGACTGTGCTGTGATGGAGTAGACGAGAGCAAAGCCCTGGCCGTTCTTCATGTACAGGTCTCTCATTGCAGTGAACTGCTCCTGTTACAGGAAAAGCGAAAGGAGTGATGAGTGCTCTTTACAGTAATCATACAGTACATAATGTTAAGAGAATTTAAAAAAATATAAAATAAACCACTTTGAAAACTATTTTATAAGTTTAGTGTCAACAGTAAAGATTACTGATAAAATTAAAATTCCTTTAAAACTGCATTTTATTTTCACAAGATTACATTTATGAATATATATACATATTACATGAGCCTATAATGTTATACTGTCACAGAACAAATATTAAAAAGGGAAATATTATATTCACCATTAACTTTCAGATTTGTTTTTTATTTATTTATCCACAGAAATGTTTTCTTGTCATTAATATTTGGCTTAATTTTACTTTTTTTTTTAGTTGAGTCCATATGAACACCTCCCGTCTTTTATTCGTAAACCTTTTTTAATTCAGAAGGCTAAATCCAAAATGGCTTCCTGTTCACTAGATATGCTCACTACATAGCGTATAACATAATGGCGTTGTAGAACATATGTAGTGCACTAAATACTCAGTAGAACATTCAGCCATAATGTTTAGAAAACAAATGTTTCAAAAGACTTGCTTTAGGCAGCTGAAACTAGCTCATGGGATGTTAAACATTTAACTCGTTCCTGAGTGGGATCACAGACATTGCCACAGCCATCCGTAATTAGTTGTGCTTTCTTGGTGTGAGGGATGCCATTAGTCTCTTTTCTGTCAGTCACAGAGACAGTAGCTAATAGTAGGCTTCTCTGAGATCAGGTATGCGGAAGAGGGCGGATAGCGCTTTTAGAGCCTGTTACTCTGCCTTGTGACGCAGCAATTCAAAAAGATGGAGTTAGCTGGCTTTACATGTCTTACAGGAAACACGTGTTAGCCAAATTGTGGAGAAAATGGAGGGGGAAAAAATCTATAGGCTATAGAAGAATGCATGAAGATTCGTTTCATGATAAAAATTGTGTCAGCATGAAAAGGGCTGGGCAATGTGATTATATAATATTTCCATGATAAATATTAATCATGATATTGGTCAGTACAATTTTCTGTGTATTTTTTTTTTCTGTACAGTTTTATGTGTAACTTGAGAAAGTACAATGTTAAAATTTAGTACTGAATTTTAAAACTTCCCTCTCTTTCAATGTTAAAAAAAATATTTTTATATACATTTATTAAGTATACTTGAACCCATTTTTTCAGGTTCTCTCTACTCTACAGTTTTACTGGCAGTTTGCTAGCAGTCCTAGATATCATGATACATACAGCGTATCATAGAAACGTCTTCAAGAATCGTGATATGATATTTTCATCATATCGCCCATCCCTAACCATGAACCTTGATCAAACTGAATCTAGAAGTCTCTAAACACGTAGCTGTATTACACAAATCAAGTGTTACCATGGCTGATAACCCATCAGTTCACCTCCTAGAGTGCATGGTTCACAGAGCGCTGCTATTTGGGATATTCACACATTTAGTCCATTTCCTGCACTAATGTCACTTCAGTCAACTTCTGCTCTATGTGGTTTAGAGTCATAACCACATCCGCTACACGTACAACTGCTGCTGTAATTTGTATTCAGTGAAATCAAGAAGCCAGGATGGAGCTCAGCACCACTTACCGTGCCGGCTGTGTCCAGAATCTCGAGCATACACTGCTGCCCGTCTACTTCCACTTGCTGAATGAAGAAAAGAGCAGAAAGTTACGGATATGTTTATCGAGGAAGAAAGCTGGGATAATCAGGTCTAATCAGACCAGAGAAGCACAATCTACCTTTCTGTAGGAGTCTTCTATTGTGGGATCATACTTCTCCACAAAGATGCCCTGGACAAACTGTACTGTCTGTGAGAAAAACATAAAAAAAACAAGTTAATAAAAAAATTAAACATGTAATTAATCAGAACATAATCACAACACAAACCATCTTTCAGTTCTGATTCCCAGGATGGGAAAAGACGTCTTAACGGAATAAACTCTTGCGGATGTGATGTTATAGGGAGATAATCAACAACGGGGCGGTGTGATGAAGCAGACTTAATGTTCCCACTCTGAAGTTCCAACAAGTTCCAGTGTTTTATTCCTCTTATACCACAGCAACTTGCTAACGATTACAATTTTATATTCATTAAAGAAAAACATGTTATACTTTTCATCCATTTATAGTTACATTTAACGCTGTGGAACGTCTAAAACACACTCCTGTTATCACTTACGTTATAGCAACTATAAACATTCGTTCCTCACCAGCCTTTCTATTTTTCTCTCTTGAAGTTAGTAAGCCCAAAAAAAAAAAACGCAGCCAAACCTGTTACCGAGAAAAAATAAAACTGTCCACCATGAAGACTTACAGCTTTATTGTTACAATTGTTACAAAGCACTGACACTGGAGACTCCTTCCATAAATGTCAAATAAACACAAATATTTCATCATTACTCACGTTTTTTAATTAGTTTATTCTTTTTAAGTCCCAAGTGTAAGATGTTTCTATAGTAACAATGACATATTTAAATGAGCGTAGTAATATAACCCCGTGATTTGAATTGCAGCTGGGAACTACTGTCAGAGCTGCTCTTATAGAAAAATAATCAACACCTTCTGACCAATCAGAATTGAGAATTCTTTCATAAATAAACATAGTAATCGTTGGCAATTTGTTGTGGTGCAAGAGAAATAAAACAGAAATTAGAAAATAATCAACTTCATGGTGGGAACAGTAACTCAGTTTTGCAACAGGCTGCTCCACATCACCCTGTCGTTGATTATTTTCCTACAACAGCACGGCACGATGTGTTTTATTCCTTACACGGTGTACTCACCAGTGCGGACTTGCCCACACCTCCAGAGCCCAACACCACAAGCTTGTATTCACGCATGGCAGGATCACGTCACCAATCAGCTCAGCGGTCTAGAAGAGGCGAGAGACAGAGAAGACTGAGACCAGGAAACGTGTGTGTGTGTGTGTGTGTGTGTGTGTGTGTGTGTGTGTGTGTGTGTGTGTTTGTGTGTGATCACAGTGGGATCGTCCTGGAGCAGAGCCCAGGGGTGGGGAAGAGTGTGAGCATGACCTCGCAAACACAAAGCAGCTGTGGATTTGGAGAGAGACGTGTGGAACAGTCCTGTCCCTAAGACGTCACTTCATTAACAGCTCATATCACGCTGACTGGAACACCAACGTCGAACACCAACATCGACGGCTCAGAGCTCTGGACGTAATGCAAAGCCAGTGCTAAGACTTGTACCAGGTATATATAGTGGCTGCACTAAAGGAAGCTAGAAGTTAATATTTAAGCGCCCTTCTCCTGAATCAACAACAAACTGAAGATGTAGCAAATGCTGCAACATTAAGACGAAGATAAAAAAAGGGGGAGCAAAGGAGATGGATGCCTGATACATTTATTTATTTTTCCTTTCATAGTGAAAAAAAAATATTGCTCAAAAGAGTTTCTGGCTTTAAACTAAACAAGAAATATTGCCAAAAAAAAGCTCTCATATTTCTCTTTTTGCTTGTTTTTCATCATTCCAGATTCATTTTCAGATTTCATTTTTTATCTTTGGATGTGTATCAGCAATTACTGGGTAGCTAATAGCCTGAGGAATAGATTAAAGATTGCCATTAGTGCCTGATATGGATCATTACATGCTTTAAAAAAAAAAATGCAATGGGAAAGTGTAAAGAGGTCGACACAGTGGCTGGGGGAAAAAAAATCAGCTGGATTTAACAGGTGCTGCAATTTGAGAATATTTTATTCACCCAAAATTTTCTGCATAGTTTGATCCCGTTCTTGTACTTCCAGGTCGACTCAGTGGTGAAACAAGAAGAAACGGTTAAGAGTGGGTCAATATTTATTGAAAAAAAAAAAATTCCTACTGGTAATTATTGGTAAATTGTTATTTATTGTTTCAGATGATGATTGTTTAACTTTTCTCTTCCCTACTATACAAAACTATACTATAGTTCTAAGATTGTGTTTTCTTCACCCACTTGATCACCACTAACTCCCAATCATTCATGTTATAAGAAGCACATTCATATTTTGTCACTACACAACATTGTATCAGAAATCTCTCATAAATCAGTGTCGGTCTCTGTAACTGATCCAGTACATACAGGCAAGTATTATTTAATGCAAGCGGAATATAAATCAGACCAACTTCTACACACTCGCTCACACCCATTAAGTGAGTAAGGGTGAGAAATACTTTTTCCATGTAAGGCTGGAGACCAGGGAGAGGCCGGCTGTTTTGAGGCTCCATTAACACGGAGGATGAAAACTCCCTTTAGGGAGAGCGAAATCACAGAACAGAGCTGCTGCTACACTCCCATTTCATTTGAAATCCTTCATTTTAATGGTCTATATTTTGAACAGTTGGGTAAGTTAACTGATTTCATTTGTTAGTACACACTGAATAAAGGTGATTCTAATACCATCAATTGTTATATCTGCTTCCCCAAAATAACATAACTCAATAAGAAGGTCAGAGGTCAGCAGAAAGAGTGTGTGTTGGAGTACTGCCTGCTCCGACAGCCAAATCAAACAAGCTTTGTTAGCTTTTGTTTTAAACTAATCTTGAGTTTCCGCATGCACCGTGCCCATTTTCTCCCAAAAACAAGACACTTGGCCATGAATTCTGAAAGACTTTCCAAATACAATAGCGATCACTGATGATAGCACTCAGCCCAGAAACTTCAACAATGCTCCAGCACATGAGGGGAAATCATCAGTTTCACAAAGGAAGGAGGCTGTAGAGAGACCACCTGGAAGTGGCCTCATGGTTATATGTTTCTTTCTTGAGATGTTAATAACTTGTTGAGTCTTAAGCAGGATTTAATGTACGATTTTCCCAAAATTAAAATCGCACATCGTGAAATAATTCCGTGGTCGTGAGTTTAGTGCCATTGTGAGCAAAGACAGCTGATGACAAAGTTCTGGCAGTGTGACAAATTTATGCTACGGCGCTCATCAAGGGCGTTCGCACTTGCTCCAGACACTCAAGTTTGATCTTTGGCTTGTTTGGGGACGGGGCTCATTATCGCAGGTTTGCTTTCACACAGAAGAATTCCTTATGATCCATGGCTCGACTGTGCAATTCCATATGTTACGGACGTTTGCAAAATGGTAGAGACTAGGTTCACCTGTTTTCCTGTTTTTAAGTGGTGAAGAACAGATGCATAGCATGTCATCGTATACATGCAGTACCTGCAAACATGGAGCCAACCTCGTGTACAAGAAGATTTTTAGCCATGCAGGAGAGCACAAGATGTGAATTTTTACAATGCTCACAGTGCATGCAGTCTGTTTTTTTATATCAGTAACCATAACAACTCTTTCCCCGGAATCACAGAAGTAGAAGCAGTAAGTAACGTGACAAACTGAACCAATCAGGTTACTCTGTATCCAGCTCAGAGACCGATTAGCTTCAACAAATGATATGGATCGCATCAGTTAGGTTGAAGCAAACCCCAGTCCACTGTTTTCAAGAGGACCAGGGACTGGATTGCTATACCACTCTTGGGTTAGAAGACGGCCCAAGTCTGGGAAAAAGCAAGTGTGAAAATGACCTAACATCCACCAATAGGAGGACGGCAAAGGGTGATGAAAACCCAAGGGACAGCTACAAATACGTGGTGTGAAGGCAAAACATAGAAAAATATATCTATAAATATACAGATATATCAGAAAATATATCTTTATTACCTCTTTATTTATCTCAAGCTTACTTTGGTTTATGCGGGCCTGTTTTCTGCACGAGACTTCCTGTTTTTGAAGTTTACCAGTGGATTACATCTTGTGGTAAACCCTCTATATTTCCTCTGGTGAAGTCTTCTCTTGATTGTTGACTTTGACTCAGATACCCCTACCTCCTGGAGGGTGTTCTTGATCTGGCCAACTGTTGTGAAGGAGTTTTTCTTCACCAGGGAAAGAATTCTTCTGTCATCTGCCACAGTTGTTTTCTATGGTCTTCAGGGCCTTTTGGTGTTCCTGAGCTCACATTCTTCCTTTTTAAGAATGTACCAAATAGTTGATTTGGGCACACGTAATGTTTTTGCTCTCTCCCCCTGATGGGCTTGTTTTGAATTTTCAGCCTAATGATGGCTTGCTTCACTGGAAGTGACAGCGCTTTGGACTTCATATTTAAAGTTAACAGAAATAAATTCCAAATCCAAATGCCATGCTTGAAATCAACTCTGGATCTGCTCAATAGTAAGTAAGTAATAATGAAGGGATAACACATGCCTGGCCATGGAACAGCTGAGCAGCCAACTGTCCGATTACTTCTGGTCCTTTAAAAAGGCGGGGACCACACATACAAAGTGCTGCGATTCCTACACCGTTCACCCGATTTGGATCTATATACGCACAAATTAAAGCTGAAGGTCTGCAAATTCATTATTTCACTTCAACTTCAATATACTGTGGTAGAGAGTGCAAAATAAAACAATAACGGCATCACTGTCCTAATATTTATGGACCTGACAGGAAAAATAAATTATAACACTAAACCTAAGAACCTAAGAAGTGCTGCTGTAATCATCTCATCCTAGAAGACACTGGGTTCCCCAGCAAACAGAACGTATCTCTAATGTTAGCATTTGGTTCTCTTTTGGTTTACTTAAGTCACTCAGCACTGTTCCTGAAATGTTCTGTGTACTTTAAAAGACAATTTTCTCTTATGCTTATATGACACCTGACAAGGAACGTTCACCAAAGCTTGATTTTTGTGATTACAAACTAACCTTCTGGAAATGTTACATTTCTTTTAAGAAAATGTTCCTGGAAAACCAAACAGGAACTAAAACGTTTTATTAACCAAAAACTCTCTGTGGGTTCAATCACTTTTAGTCTGGTTCTTCTCAAGGTTTCTTCCTCATGTCGTTTCAGGTAGTTTTTTTTTTTTTCTTCTTTGCCACTTTCGGATTGAATTAACATTGAAATTAGATTGAATTAAAGGTTCTTGTAAGTGTATCGGTTATTCTCACTACACCGTCGCTGTTTAAACAGTTCTGTTTAAAGACAAGCTTGTCTAAAAGATCAGAAAGCTGATTTCTGAATAACCTCAGAAAGAAAACCATATCCCAACCTACACTGCATAAAACATAAGCAAACTATTTACTGTAATCTTGCTTACTTGCATATAAAGATAACAAGTCTATGCTTTTTTTCACAACAGAAGATGAATACAAATTTAACAGCATGAATAATAAATGAGTGATTCATAAATGACTGATCTCCAAGATAAAAAAAAAAAAAAGCAAGGGCTGTGAAATCAACTGTTGATTTCGGATTTCCCCCAAAAAGTTTCCACTTAGTCAATCTGTTTTTGTCCAGATGAGTCAATTAGAGAAATAACCAAACTAGAGATTCATCAGAGTCGTTCAGTCAGGCAAAACCCTGAGGTCTACAAATCTAGAAATGTGGTCGCGTTTCCGGTTTTTTTAAGCTGAAGTGGCAGAAGGGAAGTACTTCATCACCCGGTGGCTGCGTACACGTGGAGTCTCATGCCGTATACATGATCACGTATTCAAAAAGTAATGGCTCTTATTCGTCCCTTATTCTGAGTTAGGACAATCTGTGTCTAGCTACACATATTTAAAAGCGTTTTTCTACTGTACGGGTAATAAAACTATCCACTCCCATCAGGAGAACCGTACCTAAACGCTAAACGCTTCTTAATATTCGCAGACTGAAAATAAACCACGTGTGCAGCTCATTTGGAGTTCAGATATGTATGACACTGTGAGAGACGGCGAGTTTGTTTAAATGGCAGCAGGTCAGGGGTGCCAATACTACCGTTAACTAACACAGAAAAGCTTATAAACGCTGATGATAAGTATTTATAAGTAATTAGATGATTACTTAACATTTATGGAAGGAGTCTCCAGTGTCAGAGCTTGGTAAAAGTCAGTGAGTTTTCTTCGAAAGAGATGAGTTTGGGGCTTTCTGGGTAACATGACCAGCCGAGTTTCTTTCTCTCGTTAGTTTTAAAAGAGACAGAGAGTGAAAAAGATGCCGAGAGAGAGACGGAGAGCGAAAAAGACGCCGAGAGAGAGATAGAGAGCGAAAAAGACGCCGAGAGAGAGATAGAGAGCGAAAAAGACGCCGAGAGAGAGAAAGAGAGCGAAAAAGACGCCAAGAGAGAGACAGAGAGAGTGAAAAAGACGCCGAGAGAGAGACAGAGAGAGTGAAAAAGACACTGGTGATGGTATGAGTGTTTATTAAGTGAGAACAGGAACTAACTAGATTCGTGGACATTCCAGAACATTCAACGTAACCATAAATGGATAAAAAGTATGATGTGTTATTAATTAATGACTTAAAATAATCGTAACAATAATCGTCAATTGCTGAAGTGTAAGTGGAATAAAACTCTTGCAGTTATAGGAGGATAATCGACTTGTCGTGGGAAGAGTAACTGTGCTATTGATTATTTTCCTATAAAAGCACGACACGGAGTGTTTTATTCGTTAATCAAACCAGGACAGGGTGTGATAGTGGAAGTCCAAGCAGGATCATTTATAAAACATCAACAGGTGAGTGAAGGTCTTAAAAATGGCACCCAGAAAGAAAGCTGATGTTATCTGACAGCTCCATGTCCTCCTAGTTAGAGAAGTGTTTGACAGCAGAGAATCAACTTCCGGTTTATTCACATAACTCAGGCAGATTATAGCAAAATGTTAACAGAGTAAACAGTAACATATTAAAGCTTTTAGTGACTTAACTAGCATAGCAGCATAGCTAAGAAGAACTTAGAGCTACTAACACCGCTACAACCTGATTCAAATGTTCTCACCAAAAGAAGGTGTTGGAATAATATAGAGAAAAAACATTTCCAATTAAAAGCTCTGAATAAATGCTAGCTAGTTAGTTAGCTAGTTAGTTAGCTAGTTAGTTAGCTTTACCTACCCTAGTATCCAGCCCAGAATTCTTCTCGTCTCAGTCTAAACCGCATAAAAATACTTCTTTACTATAAAGAAGTGGCTCATTCCATATAAAAGAGCTACAGTAGAAATTAAAAAAAAAAAAAAAAAAAAAAAGCAGAAATGTTTAAAATTAAATGTCTACACAAAGCAGCTCCGCTCTCCGAAAGCCGTCTGTCTGTCCCACTCAGCGGCTCTAACGGTCCTTTTAGCCGACATTAAACCTCACCACTTCCGGTACTGCGGAATTCTGGGAGTCGGAGAGCTGCGTCTCAAACAGAGCCCTGCGCACTACACACTGTAGTGCCCTTACACCCAGTGCACTAGGAAATGCCGCGCTGCATGATGGGATTGTCAGGGGAAAAGTAGCGCTCTGTACAGTGAGCTGAGAAAGAAGCTGCTGCTGATGTGCTGAATAAACCCCTCAGTGTCGCGCAGTTCTGGGAAAATAATCACTGATGTGTTGAATAAACCCCTCAGTGTCACGCAGTTCTGGGAAAATAATCACTGATGTGTTGAATAAACCCCTCAGTGTCACGCAGTTCTGGGAAAATAATCACTGACGCACTATGATGTACGTGTGCGATGATGACCCGAGCTGGAGTTGCTGTCCGTCTCTCACCTCTCCACAGCTGATTATTTTCCAGTAACAGCACATCCTGAAGTGTTTTATTCCTCTTACACCACAGCCATCAACACTTTACCAACGACTACAATTTATTCATTAAAAACTTATTATCCGTTTACGGTTACATTTAATCCTGTGGAATATCCACAAGTTACGTGCTGTTATTCCTCACACTACAGTCACTATCATCACACCTTCTCTTTCTTTCTTTCTTTCTTTCACTCTCTCATTTTCTTTCTTTCTTTCTTTCACTCTCTCATTTTCTTTCTTTCTTTCTTTCTTTCTTTCTTTCTTTCACTCTTTCATTTTCTTTCTTTCTGTCTTTCTTTCTTTCTTTCTTTCTGTCATTTTCTTTCTTTCTTTCACTCTCTCATTTTCTTTCTTTCTATCTTTCTTTCTTTCACTTTCTCATTTCCTTTCTTTCTTTTTTCTTTCTTTCAAAACAACTGTCACACGTTGCATTAGTTAAGAATCTCTTATACTTTTACTTTTACTTTTTGTCCTCTTTGTACTTTCATTTCTTTGAAATCTTTTTTTTTTTTTTTTTTTTTTTT
>CM040473.1:18000042-18054800 GCA_022758105.1 Pangasianodon gigas | reverse complement strand
AGTTTGCGCTTGTTGGTCAAAACAAGTGTGCGGAAGATGGCGACGGACGGAGGCACTGACAGCGGCTCACACAGCATGGATAAAAGCATAACGCTTCCTCCGGATGAAATCTTTCGGAATTTGGAAAATGCCAAGAGGTTCGCAATAGATATAGGTATTAAACTGAATTCTTCTGTGTACTTTTTGTGTCAAATAGCAACTTGCTAGCTGCTAACTGACTAGCTGAAGGTTAGCTAACGTTACAGAACTTGACAGTTTGAACCAAAGGTTGTCTGCTCCTGAAACAATGACTAATATATTGCAAAGTTATATCCAGTTCATAGTGCTGAATTAAATAATAATAATAATAAAAACTATTATCTATTTTGTTGAACATTTTCAGGTTAGTAGAGCATGTCCTTTAACGTTAGCTAGCTAGTCTCCTGAGTAATATGTAATCAAAAAAAAAACCTTCACCCTGAAACTTATTAAATATGTTTTTACAGAAATATTTATGATGTGTTTAGTGATGCTGGTGCTAATTTGGTGGTTTGCTGTATTTTTGCTGTTTCTGTGAGAAGTTATTGGTTGTGTCCCGCGATGACGTCACAGGGCGACACTGCCAGCGCATTTACAATGGGAAATATTTAAACCATCTTAAGAGCACGAGCTTCTTCAACATCATATGAATGTGACATCCAGCGTAGAAGTAGTGGAGATGTTGGTGCATACTTTGGAGTCAAAGTCCCAGAATGCATTGCAGCTATACACCGATCAGCCATAACGTTAAAACCACCTGCTGTATATCGTGTAGGTTTTCCGTGTGCCACCAAAACAGCTGTGACTCACTGAGGCATGGACTCCACAAGACCTGTGAAGGTGTATCTGGCACCAAGACGTTAGAAGCAGATCCTTTACGTCCTGTAAGTTCAGAGGTGGGACCTCCATGGATTGGACGTGTTTGTCCAGCAGATCCCACAGATGCTCAATCGGATTGAGATCTGGGAATTTGGAGGCCAAAAAATAAAAATAAAAATTTGGAGGCAATTTGTGCTAGAGTAGCTCTTCTGTGAGATCGGACCAGATGGGTTAGCCTTCACTCCCCACATGCATCAATGAGCCCTGGGCGCTCATGACCCTGCTGCTGGTTCACCAGTTGTCCTTCCTTGGACCACTTTTGGTAGGTACTAACCACTGCTTACCGGGAACCCCCCACAAGACCTGCCATTTTGGAGATAATCTGACCCAGTCGTCTAGCCATCACAATCTGGCCCTTGTCAAAGTCACTCAGAGCCTTACGCTTGCCCATTTTTCCTGCTTCCAACACATCAACTTGGAGAACTTGACAGCTGCCATTGTAATGAGATAATCAGTTTTATTCACTTCACTGGTCAGTGGTTTGAAAATTCAACTCGTCAGCTTGGGTTAGTCTTCTCAACCACCGGTTCCTTCTCTGTTTACCGAGTGACGTCAAATCAACACGCTGTGAACAGTGTAAAGTCCCATTTCTCTACCTTTAAAATAATTCATAACAGTATTGCTTTTAGTTAATATACCGACATAGTATTTGGTTAAATCTCTAACCCTGACGATACTAATCACTGTTGTACACGCTGTTGTTTCTGTGCTACAATTTCAGTCCAAAATGTAGCATGAATGTTTGAAGTTCACTGCAGTAGAACAGCACCAGTAGCCACTCAGGCCTGTAACTGAGTATAAAAGTGCACTTAAATTAGCTTTTTTATGAGCTTTACGTGCTCTGACAGAGCAAACAAAAGACACACCTTTGTAGAAGTGTCCTTTTCTTTCCTACTTCACACGTCAAATGTGCTGAGGTGGGAATTAACTTGCAAATTACCACTTAAAAGGAACCACAAACGCAGCATGAGTTACGGCAAGGATTCGGCTCGGCTAGTTAGTGATCTGCGAGATGACAAGCACATTGGCTTTGATGGCAGTATATTAGCGTGAAGCTTTAAGGAGCTGATCTCTTTGAGTTGACAGACAGACTGAAGGACTAAAGTGACGCTGCATCGCTCTCTTCAGGTAGAGATGAAGCAAGGGATAAATCTCACTGCACCACTTTTAGGAGACAGTCGAATGTTAATCAAGCTGTTAAAACGGTTAAAGGTGCATTAGGTAAGTTTTTTTTTTCGAGATTAGGTCTCTGAGAGTTAGGTAGGTTTGACATTTGAATGATTCCCGCCCATGTTCATGAAGCTCCGCCCCCAGGATCTTAGGTGGCGCTAAGATATAGTGTCTATAAAATGACTGACAGGAGGCGCATCCAAACACAAACAAACATTCCGACCTGAACTCAGTTTTCTGAAAGGGTTTTCTCAGCGACTTAAAACGCTTTTGCTAAGGTCAAGGCTTAACCCATTGTTTTTTATCATGTTCTAAATAACTTCCAGGTTATTTGTAAAAGTAAGGACGAACAATTTGACTATTGCACCTTTAAGCTATTTTGATCAAGGTGTATTTTTTTTAAAGATATATTTTTATATCTTTAAAAAGAGGAAGAGGAGTGCAGGGACCTGGTCAGCAACTTCATGGGGTGGTGTGGGAAGAACCGTCTTCTCCTCAATGTGGCCAAGACCAAGGAGATGGTGCTGGACTACCAGAGGAAGAAGACCACAAGCAGCCCCATTACCCTCATGGGGCAGGACGTTGAGCTGGTTGACAGCTACAGATACCTTGGTGTCAATCTCGACAGCAAGCTGGACTGGAAGGTCACCTCAGAAGCTGTGTACAAGAAAGGGAATGAGCAGACTCTACTTTCAGAAGACGCTCAGGTCCTTTGATGTTTACAGCAAGATGTTAGAGATCTTTGACCAGTCTGTGGTAGCCAGTGCAATCTTCTTTGCAACAGTATTCTGTGGAGGTGGCATCAGAGCTGGTGATGCAAAAAAAAAAAACCTCAACAAACTGATCAAGAAGGACAGCTCGGTCTTGAGCTGCTCTCTGGACAGTTATGAGGCAGAAGTGGAAAAGAGGACGCTCAATAAACTCACAGCCATTCTGGACAATAAACAGCATCTCCTTCATGACCTGCTGGTTAAACAGCAGAGCTCCTTTAGTAGCAGACTCATTCAGCTCCGCTGCAGAAAGGAGCGGAACAGGAGGTCGTTTGTTCCAACAGTGATCACGCTGTACAACGGCTCATCACGATGCTGGGACACTGTTTTGCACTGAACCAGTTTTAGAATAAGCTCGTTGGACAATAGCTGAGCTACCACCATCCACTATTCATATCTTTATGCGCTGCCACTTTACTTCCCTTCATTTTTCTGTTTTCACACTGTTTACAATGTTTACACTGTTGACAATGTTTGCACTTCACTGCCACTTTAATTGCACTCAAGTTTGCTGCTTGTATCTACAATGTTTACACCCACTGCACTACCACATCGCACTCTTACACTGTATTCATTTCTTTTCTTATTTGTTTCTTTTGCAATGAAACTTCTAAGTCTCTGTGCTGCTGTAATAGGTGAATTTCCCTCTGGGATGAATAAAGTGATCTGTCTCTCTGTCTGTCTCTCTCTCTCTCTATCTATCTATCTATCTATCTTCTAAGCACTTGTGTAGTCACAGCACAGATATATATATATATGAATGTCGTAGTGATGGTATTTTTCTTTTAATAGGTGGCTCGTTGACAAAACTGGCGTATTACTCCACTGTACAGCACAAAGTGGCCAAAGTGAGATCATTCGATCATACAACCAAGACAAACTTTCAGGTATGATCTTTACACTTCATCTGTCATATAAAGAAATCAATCTAATGTTATTACACCTGTGCTAGTGGTTCTTCATGGTGTATTAATTTGAGGAATCATAATAGTTCCTCAATAAGTAAGTATTCGCTGATGACTTAGCAGTTCTGATATCGAGGGTGGCCAAGACTTTTGCACAGTACTTTGTGTGTATATGTATATACCAGTGTTTTTTATGATTATATCCGTTATCTATTATTATGACTGACAGATGAAATAAGTGTTGTGTTTCATTTTGCCGGTGTAGAACGAAACAGATGGAGACCCGCTGTACGAGATCTCGGTCCAGGAGGAGATCACGGCTCGGCTCCACTTCATCAAGTTCGAGAACCGGTACATCGAAACCTGCCTGGATTTCATCAAAGATCACCTGGTGAACACGGAAACCAAAGTTATCAAGGCTACAGGAGGAGGAGCTTACAAGTTCAAAGACCTGATTGAGAAGAAGTTAAAACTCAAGTGAGTGGGAATTGAAAACACACACACACACAAACAAAACAGTTGTACAGTATATATGTAGCTGTTTATTTGTGTCACCCTTCACAGAGTGGACAAAGAGGACGAGATGTCGTGTCTTATCAAGGGCTGTAATTTCGTGCTGAAGAATATCCCTCACGAGGCTTTTGTTTACGCAAAGCACGCCGACCCGGAGTTTCGCTTCCAGAACACACACCCAGACATCTTCCCTTATCTTCTGGTTAACATCGGCTCTGGAGTTTCCATCGTCAAGGTAAGGGCTATGTCCAGGTTATTAACGTGGTGTTAACATCCGTCTCAGGTGGACCGATTACACCTGTGGACAGCGTTAAGTACAGGTGTGAACTAAGCTCAAACCAAGTTTAGAGGTGTTCAGGGACACACATGACCATTTGTAGCACCATTTAGTATAGACACACCATAAATAATCCTTACTTAAAAAATAATGATGATCAAATAAAAGTAAAGGCCATTATCCAAACACTGGGGCTTATTCATCAAACTTTTAGTGAAGTTGTGTGTAAATGTTTAAAGCCAAACTGAAATAACATTTTCCTCCGGATTTATAAAAGTTTCAGAAATGCTGATTTGCTTCGTACTCGTGTGTTGATCACCCATAAAGTGCAAATCACATTCCTGACGCAGCTCATTTGCATGTAGTGACACGCACAAAACTCCATAAAAGGTCAAGTGCTGGGAGCACGAAATGAAAGATCAGGGTAAAGTCTGAAAAACAGAAGTGGAAGTTATTTTGATTCACTTCTGTGCCAAGCGAAATGTTTAATAATATATAAAATTAATAATAATAAGCAAGTGCTGAATTTTCCGTCATCTGAGGCGATTGTTTACGGCTTGTGACTACGCGCAGACAGACCGGCCTGTCCTCTGTTTATACGGCGCCATTTCTTATCATGATTACTTTTATTTGTCTTAATATATTGGTTTGTGTTGGCTTACTTTCTCTATTTTTTATAAGTAAACTAGCATGAGAATGTGTTTATGATAGAGACTCCAAAGCACTTCTATAAGTCGCTCTGCATAAGGGTGTGTGCTAAATGCTGTAAACATAATAAAAATAAGCAATTTAAACTCGACAGTATATTCCATATTAATGAATTCACATATTCATTATGTGAATTATATGATTTGCAGTAGATCAATTCGAGGTTTACATTAGTTAGTCTTTTTATGCAGAAATTTACACACACTCAGGAGCACGAGTAGGATACGACGCTTTTTTTGTTTGTTTGTTTTTTCAAAATTGACAGGATTTTCATGAATACCAAATTTCTTGTGTAAACATTCATACGAATGATTTACAAATAAATTCATTCATATCCAGCTTTATAAATGAGACCCAATGACTTTTGGGAAAGTCTAGCTGCTCAAGTAATGAAATAATTATTGCACAGTTTTTAAATATCTAAAAGCTTTACAAAAATGAGCTTGAGACAGAACAAATATTAGCAGTAGTACTAATTAAAATTTAAACCATGCATGGTGAAACACATGAAATGTGATCAGGTGGGTGTTAATGTAGAGTTGTGTTTAAATAATATGAGATGATTAATAATTTTACACACTTTCCCACTGAAGGTGGAATCGGAGGACAAATTTGAGCGCATTGGTGGAAGCTCCATCGGTGGTGGGACGTTCTGGGGTCTTGGAGCTTTGCTTACAAAAACCCAGGTTAGTGTGTGTTTGCTGGAATGCGTCACCTCAGGAACTGTTTTTCCATTGATTAACTGTTAAATCTTTCTGTCATAACAGAGATTTGATGAGCTTTTGCAGTTGGCCTCTAAGGGACAGCACACCAGCGTGGACATGTTGGTTAAGGACATCTACGGGGGAGCGTCCGTCTCTTTGGGACTGCCGGGATACCTCATAGCGAGCAGCTTTGGGAAATCTGCCACCACTGATAAAGGTGATGTGTGTGAACCAACAGCCTGAGGTTTAGTGTAATAATTATCAGAGGGACAGTTTTACTCTGACAAACAGAGCCAGTGACCTTTCACCCAGTTGTGAAGCCACATTTTTTTTTTTTTGGCTGTTCCAGTTATGAAATGAAGCAAAAGGTCTTTGTTTCGTACAAACAAGGAATTTTATTTTTAGAACTAAGCACAATCACTGCAGAAAAATGAAATCTTAGCAAGTAAAAATATCTTGACTATAGGCAAATTCAATTATTTTTTTCTCTTTATTAGGTTGTTTTTAAAGGAGCCTATTCTAGATATTTTTAATAATTTCAAGCTTTAAATGACTTCTTAGCAAGTAAAAGTATTGTAAATATTGTCAAATTAATAGAATATTTCCTTTTATACTTTTTTAAGCATTTATTTCTTGAAAGAAGCAAAATTGAAAGAAGCCAACAGAAATAAGAAAATTTAAAGCTTGTAATTAGTAAGAATGTCTAGAAATAGGTTTAATAATCTAATTTGGATTTATTGTAATCTTACTATAGGAAATAGTAGATAAATTTTACTACATTCAAGATGTTTTCACTTACTAAGATGGCATTTTTTTGCAGTAAGGCAGATAATTTTGCTTACTTTATTCAAAATATCTTCACTGGTTGAGAGATTATATTTTGCAGTGAAGTGTAGCCAGTCATGTCCGGGGGAAAAAAAAAAAAAGGAGTAGCATGTAAAACAATGCATGCTGTTTAACTTTTGCAATGTATGCTGTTTTTAAAGATTTATTTATTTATTTATTATCCACACAGTATTGTCCTAGCTATGTATGTAATTATAAATAATAAGAATTTGTAATGTGCTTTAAAAAAAAAAATCTAACCTGAAATAAAAAGAATTATGATTTCCCTTTAACGTTGCCGTTAAGTTTTATGTGAAGCTGTTGAATGAAATATATATAATATATGTATACGTGCATACAGCGTATAATGTATAATATATATTTGGTTGTGTGTTTAGAGTTCTCCAAAGAAGACATGGCTAAGAGCCTGCTGCACATGATCAGTAATGATATCGGTCAGCTGGCCTGCCTCTACGCCCGACTGCACAACCTCACCAGAGTTTACTTCGGAGGATTCTTCATCCGAGGACACCCAGTGACCATGCACACCATCACCTACAGCATCAATTTCTTCTCCAAGGTACCTGCCTGACCATCTCCGTTCATTTCAACCCATACACACACATACACATACTTGACTCATTTGGTTCTTGCTGGCAAGTGCAAAAGTTTGCATACCCTCGAGATAAAATGGAGTAGTTTCACTTATAACAACATGATTACCAAAAGTAACAACATGGTTAATAAGTAAAGACTAAACCACAACAAGGCTTGCTGTTGTAGGAAATTTATCAACAATGGGGTGGTGTGATGTTTCCACCCCGAATTTTCCAATACCAGCACGTCCCAGAGTGTTTTATTCCTCTTCCACCACAACTATTTGCCAATGGTTACAATTTATGCATATTAATGAATGACATGCCATAATTTTTATCCGTTTGTAGTTATACTGAATGCTGTGGAACGTCCACGAGACAATTTCCTGTTAGCAGCTATATGCTATATGTTATGTTATATGTTTTCTCAGCAGCCCTCTCCTTTTTTTTTTTTTCCTCTCTCTTGATGTTATCAAGAGAAAAAAATTGCAGCTTGTCATGTTACCGAGAAACCGCAAAGGTTAAACAACTCTGTCCTGAAGATGTCGGAAAACTTACTGACTGTTACAAAGCACTGACGCTGGAGACTCCTTCCGTAAATGTTAAATAAACGTCCCCTTACAGAAAACTTCCCCATATCACTGATTATACAAGTCTCTCTGAATAAGCTGTTACTGTAGAAACGATAATATATATAAAAGAACGCATTAATATACACATGCTCTAATGTCAGAGCTGCTGTTATAGAAAATGAATCAACCCATTTGATTAAATGAATCAGTGCATTTCTGAATGTGACATGTAAATGTGCACATTTATTTCACTCGTTTTTTTTTCTTTCTTCTTTTGAACTCTCCTATTGTTTGTTTGGATTTTTGTAAATCTATCTGGATTGGATTTTTTTCTTTCCAGTTAATTTTGACACAAATTTGTCTTTGTGTCAGGGTTTCTTCCATTTCTGAACATCTCTTTTTATCGCTTTTTCCAGCCCCAAGAAAGGTCCATATATTTTTTATGCCTTCTCTACTGCGTGGTGGAGGCGTCATGTTTTCAGGTTATCTGTCCGTCCGTTCAAGATTCTTGTTAGCATGATATCTCAAGAATGAGCGGTTGAATATTTGTAGAATTTATAAGGAATTATCGCTGTAACCAGCAGATGAACTGATTAGATTTTGAGATTGATCCAAACACTGTCAAGGTCACAGCAAGGTCAAATGTCTAAAATATTTTTTTCTTCAATAGCTTCCTTCACGTTTCAAGTATATTTTAAGGGTGGTTCTGGTATACAAATTAGTAATAAGAAGGACTAGATGTGTTGGTGGTGGAGGCATCATCGTTGGCATCGATTTCGAAATTTTTTTGTTGTTGTTGTTTTATTTTTGCTTTTAGGTTGAGTGAGTGCTGATTCTCATTACCTCTTAACTTGATGTGTCACAGAAAACTGCAGTGCTGACTGTTTTAAGTCATTAGACACATTCACATTTTACGAGGCGATACGATTCGAGCAAATGAACGAGAGCAGGTCAGTGCAAACTCGAAGCTTGAAGCTTGCTAATAAAGAAAACTGCTGACTGAGACTCTGCTGCTGTAATGTTGAGGTTGTGTGTTGTAACAGGGGATGTTGTAATTGGAGCTCAAGATTAAATGAATAAAGAATTCTGATATGTAGATAAACAATCCAAATCCAGGAGTCACTACAACTCCACACCAGAATTCATCCCAGACGTTCTATCCATCAAACTCACTTAATTACTGACTGCAACTATTTCCTGTTTAAGCTCTCAATCACTTATTGTATTTGTCCCAGCTCACTCACCTCCGTTCTTTGCAAGGTTTTGCCATTGTTCCCTTGTGCTGTTCTGAACGTTGTTTTCTTGCTTGTTGTATCCGGTTTGACCTTTTGCTTCTGCCCTTGATTTTCCGTCATTGCTCTGTCGTTGATCTGCTTTGTGAAATGTACAAAATTGTCGCACTTTTTGAGGACATAAGAACAGTGGACTGACATCTTTGGACTGTAGATGCTTACAGGAATAGATAGTTATGTCTGAGAAATATAAAAATGTTTTCTGTATTATTTAACATTACCAACAGATTTGCTTCAGCATTAATAAACCATAAGTAATGTTAAAAATGAACTAATTTAATTAACATTAAAGGAACATTAATTAAGTAAGGAATAACACACAACAGTCATGCTGATATATGAACATTATAAAGTGGTTACCACCCAGAAATGGATTATATTCATATAACAGCAACGTCTGAACTATGTTATTCTACTTAAACTACATAGATTTAGCAACGATTACAATTTTTAATTTATGAATAAATGACACTTTTTAATTGTTTGTAGTTGCAGCTTGTCATTCCCGTCTCTGGAAACTTACTGACACTTACAAAGCACAAGCACCTGAAACTTCTTCCATAAATGTTAAATAAATGTCTACTAACACAAAGCTTGACCGTATCAACGATTATACTTAAATTATGTGGAACATCTGCCACAGAAACTTTAACATTTGAACAAGCACATTAATATAAATTTATCGTTTATGTTACAGCCGGAACTGCAGTCTGAGCCGTGTGGTCATATAAAATGATTCCACACCATCCAACCAGGCATATGCGGGAGATGTATTAACTGAAGTTTTGTGTAAATATTAACAAAATACACCTGCATTGACTAAAAATAAGTCCACACGAATTTGCAAAAATGAAATGACAGCATCTCCTGTAATGTTGATCTGCAGGTGTAAATATTAGAACTTGCTTCAACCTCAGTTCTGAATTTTCCCAGGTAACAACCGCAAACATTAATTAATAAATTGATGATCACTGTGTGCTTAATTTTCACTCACTTATGGTATGAACATTGGCTTATTATTAAAAAAAAAAAAAAAAAAAAGTCAAATTATACAAGTGTTAGTTACTTTGTTAATGTTACTCAACTCAATTCAGTTTTATTTGTATAGTGCTTTTAACAATAGACATTGTCAGAAAGCAGCTTTACAGAAATATATAAATTCAGGATATAAAGGGTATATATAAGGATATAAATTTTGAATTTATGAATTTATCCCTAATGAGCAAGCCAGAGGCCGACGGTGGTGAGGAAAAACTCCCTGAGACGATATGAGAAAGAAACCTTGAGAGGAACCAGACTCAGGAAGGAACCCATCCTCATCCGGGTGACACCAGAGAGTGCGATTATAAATAATTCCCTTCTATAAGTGTATACTATATGGTCAAAGAGTGCAGTTGTGTAACCATGAAAGTTCATTATAGTTTAGACATGAAGTCTGTTTTGTTCTTATCTGGTCACTGATGGAGACTTGAGTGCAAAACTGTTTGTGGGAATTGCAGTCCTAAAGCTATCATATCAATTGAAGTCCAAAGCCATCTTCATGGTTTTTAAGTGGTACCATCCTCAGTAATCTCGTGTATGTTTAGGCTGTCCATGTGGCTGTCCTCAGCAGCAGCGAGTGGTTTCCGAATGATGAGAAATCCAACCAGAAGTAGGGTATCAGGATGGATCAGGCAGGTCCAGAGAGCAGAAGGGTTACTGATGGTGTTTTAACGCTTAAATAATGCCAGTTAAGGGAAACGCAATGTAAAGCGTTTTTGCATTGAAAGTGTTTCATTTTAAATGTTATGTTCTTTATTATGTTACAGGGTGAGGTGCAGGCTTTGTTTCTAAGACATGAAGGCTATCTGGGTGCTATCGGGGCGTTTCTGAAGGGTGCGGAAGAAGACAGTAAGTTGTTCTGACATCTGGACTAACACTAAACTTACTGGATTTGTGAGCTGCCTCAGTAGTTGCTGTAGGTGCAGTTTATTGTCTCTGTTCAGATCCTAATCAGTACAGCTGGGGGGAAAACTACGCCGGCAGTTCCGGCCTCATGAGCGTGTCTCCGGACCTGAATCCTATGCAGCGAGCGAGAAGTGGCACAGTAAGTCAACCTTTATACAGCCAGTGCAACCCAGTGGTGTGTTTTTCTTTCTTTCTTTTTTTTTTTAAATTAATTTTCATCATTAAGTTCTTTCATTTGATATTTGTTTATTCCATGCATGTATTATTTTTTTCCCCTAACATCTTTATTTCTTTTTCCTATTCATTTGTACATCTCTCTCTTCTTGTCTTAATCTGTACTCATCAGTTTCCTGTAAGTACAAATTCTTTGACGAGTGATGCATTTCTGGCTTTATGCTTTTTAAATTGTCTTTAAATCTCGTTCTCTGTCTTTTCAGCACAGATGGCAACAGTTGTGGCTGTTTAGTTGTGTGTGTTTATGGACAAATTTGTACAGTTTTGAGATGATGGATTTATGCTGCGTGATAGTGTGTTGTCTGTAACTAAAGCAAGCTGTAAAATAACTGAAGTGCGCTAGACGTGGATACCCACTTTCCTGAGAATGGCTGCTACAAGTAATGGAATATCAGCAGGGAGAATTTTGAGAGCAGCAACAGCAAGAAAAATTTAGATCTTTATGTGACAAAGCAAAAATTGCTCACTTTAATATAAGGATAAGCATTTGGTAGTTAAAGGATTACTCCAGCATTTTGCAACCTGTTCTCTATTGCATCTGAAGCCAATGTGTGATTACTATAGAAAAGAATTAACTTCAGCACGTTTCCCTGTGCTGATATACAGTATAGTTCAAATGGAGGTCTAAGGTGGATCAATTCCATATATAATGTTATTTCCAAATTGCAACAGTAAAACATGTTGGGATGAGACAGGAGTAGTTCTTTAACGCTAAGGGTGTTAAGATTTTTAAATAATATTATGATTTTTCAGAAAATAATGCTGTCAAAATGTCTCCCTTCAGCTGTGGTTTTATCACCCAGACTGTGCTGATGCTCCTTCTGAGATGATATTAAATCTAAGATTTGTTCTATGATGTTCCTGTCTATCTCTCTCTGTTTCTGTCTGTCTGTCTGTCTCTCTCTGTCTCTGTCTCTGTCTCTCTCTCTCTCTCTCTCTCTCTCTTTCTCTTGTCATTTCTGCAGTTTGACATGTTGGAGATGGATCGTTTGGAGAGGCAGCTGGTGAACTTGCCTCTCCTGCAGGACCCTTCGTCTTACATCCCCGACACTGTGGACCTCACCGAGGATGCTTTGGCTAGAGAGTACTGGCTCTACTGTTTTGAGGAAGCGCTGGATGGGGTGAGGCTTCACACACGTGACCTAATCCTACTCTATTGAGTAGGATAGAATGTCATTCTATCACTCTGCTTTGTTTTTAAAAATCAGACCATGCTCAATTTCTGATATTCAGTTTAAAGGTCTAAAGGCGTCTTTCAGCGCAGGAGTTCCCAAACTTTTTGAGCAAGTGACCCCAAATGGAAATGATCAGTTTTTTCAAGCCTTGACCACCCTACTTTTTTTTTTTTTTTTTAATTCCAGATTTATAATTTAGGACTAATGTAACATTTGAATATTTTACTATGTCAGTAACATGCGTATGTGTAACATAAGTGACTAAAAGCTAAAGGAATATTCTTTGCACCAACTTTCCAGTCTAGTGGGACGTGTTGTGTGGTTATAGGAAAGTCAACACCGTGTTGGTGTGATACCGCCGAACGCGAAGCAGCCTGGTTTATACTAGACACATGATTTTGTGTGCGCATGCACAGTAACACAAGCTACATTGTTCATACCCTTGCTGCGTATCTTATGTACATCCAGAACATTTAAAAGTGACATTCACTAGAAGGCACATCAGAGCCAAAACAGTCCAACAATCCTGTCCGTCACGTTTCCAGATTAAACTGTAAAATGTTTAGCAG
Organism: Pangasianodon gigas; assembly: GCA_022758105.1. Taxonomy (NCBI): domain Eukaryota; kingdom Metazoa; phylum Chordata; class Actinopteri; order Siluriformes; family Pangasiidae; genus Pangasianodon; species Pangasianodon gigas. The sequence goes on along the minus strand of CM040473.1, from coordinate 18,041,646 downwards.
TTTTATGCAGTGATATTAAACACACAGATGAGCTCTGTCTCTCTTTAAAATTTTCCGCTGTCATTGTGATTGTTGTCATTGTGCTGCATGTCAAATCCAAAACTCTGATCTCACATTGAAAAGGATTTACTAATCTAGAAAATCCAGAAGACTGGTATGCAAACAGACCTTCCTGTATGTTTGAAGGTGACATGAGAGGTTTTTTTTATTTAAATTCAAACACTAACTGTAATAGGAAAACCAGTTAGTGTTAGTACTCAGTAAAAGTCTAGAGTAGTGCATAAGTATGTGATTTGAGACAAAACTCGAGTTTGTTTAGCGGGGGTGGATAGACAGGGAAATTTGTCCTTTTTTTTTTTTTTTTTTTGGCTAAACTACATTAGTGCAATGTGTCAGAATAGCAATAATAATAATAATAATAAATGTAATACTCTAGTAATTTTATATAAGTATGTAATACAAGCATGTAACTTGTATCATTAGGCCGCATTGTTAATTTGTTGTAGATGCCTAAAATGTAACTTGGATTAATATTACAAAAAGCAGATAATTAAAAAATGATCAAATAAATAAGATCATGTAGTGGTACTTTAAGAAACAGCATTTGACCTATAATAATGCTGAAGAGCTGATGATTATTAGGCATACTGTGTATGCTGGCCTGAATTGGTTTATGACGCCGCCTCCATTTTTTTTTTTTGCAGGTGGTGAAGCGAGCTGTGGCCAGTCAGAAAGACCAGCCCGAGGCCACAGAGAGGGCAGAGAAGTTCCGCCAGAAGTACAGACACAAGCTGCAGACGTTACGCCACCAGCCATTGTGAGAACACGTCAAGCATTTGGTCTTCATACACATCATCACACACACCTACACAGAGCTAGTGTTTTTCCCAGTATGGTTATAGTGGAGTTACTTAAATGTCAAATGTCTAATTCAGTTCCAGCTACAACTCCTACATAAAAATGATGAATTAATATGAATATATTGCAGTGTTGTACAGACTCTGAACTAGCACTGTTTCTTTTCTTTCCTCAAGTGCTTACGGATCCCTCACTGTCCGGAGTCTGCTCGACACCAGGGAGCATTGTTTGAATGAATTCAACTTTCCTGACCCCTATTCTAAGGTTTGTATTAAAGTTTGAATAAATAATCAGTGCTTAAATAGAGAAAGTTGTGATATGTATGGCTTCTGAAAGGCAGCTTTAAGAAGTTTGAATATCTCCAAACAGTAAACATAAAGATGATCATAGCAGTGTTGGAAATAGTCCTACAAAGAGCCGCTCTGGAACTTAATAAGAGCTGTATTCATGAAATTACATGCTGGTAGTTTGTTGGTGCACAGGAATCATAATAGAAGATTTCTGTGCATGTGATTTGATGAATAACTCACATTTATGAGTCTTATTAAGGTCAAGGGTTCACTCTTTTAAGCAATTCAGGACTTTCCCCCCCACACTTCTTTGATTGTCTTGGTTTAATGTTTTTGTGCTTCAGACAGCAATATTAGTGGCATACAATATTGACATTTTCATTTAAAAACCACATATGATAATCTACGCACAGTAAAAGCAAAGATATCACATGAACAAATAATATTCAGTGATAATCTAAAACTGTTTATATCACAGCGCTGTTGGATTGTAGATAGTCTTATGTAAGGAGAAGTTTATTTAACGTTTATGGAAGGAGTCAGGGGTTATTTTTTAATCTTAACTCAGAGAGAGAGAAACATTTCCTGTTTATAGCTGCTATAACATAAACAGTAACAGGAACTGACTTGTTTCACAGACGTTCCACAACATTAAATATATCTATAAACGGAAAAATGTTCTATAATTAAAAAAAAAAATGTTAGCATTGGCAAATTTCCATGGTGTGAAGAATAAAACACTTTGGAACATCCCAAAGCTAATCCACTTCTCAATGATGGCAAAATTTTGACGAGACTGGTATTTCTTTTTCAAAAACATTCTGCTGTTATAATTATACTAATGATTAATAATTGACCGTGGAAACAACTTGGCACAATCAAGAAAAATTGACTTACACGCAACCAAAACAGTGACACATCATTGTTATGGACAGATTATGCTTGCACCACATGACAGATGTCTTCCTTCCGTCAGAGTGCTTACTTTCTGTCTTACTTTTATTTTTCACTAAATTCACTTTATATATTTATTGTTATACGCTTATGTGACGGTGCAGTGATCAGGTTCACTCTAGACCCGTGTTCTTTCCGCGGCCACAGATCAAGCAGAAGGAGAACGACATGGCGCTGAAGTACTACCAGAAGGTGGTGCAGTCTCTGGAGGAGCTGAGCTGGGAGCAGAGGCAGTTCGCTCTGATCCGAGGCCTGCTGGCGGGCAACGTGTTCGACTGGGGAGCCAAAGCCGTGTCCGAGTGAGCGATATGTAAAAGTATACGAGTGAGAGCAGTGGTGTTTTTTTTAAAACGGGAATCTTGTAAGGATAACAAGTGCAAGTTCTGATACATCAACCTGTTTCACAGCATTCTGGAAACTGATCCGCAGTTTGGGTTTGAACAGGCAAAGCAGCAGCTGCAAGGTAAGAGATGTTTGCTGCTACACTGTTCAGGACTCAGGAAGAGATTTACATAGACGCCAATTTAGTGGCGATGATTGATTGATTATACAAAGACGTAATGTACTTTTTGTCCAAATACAGTATTTTTACACAGAACTGTGCAAACTCTAAGCCTGCAGTCACACCATTTGAATGAAGAGTTTCTTAGTTCTATGAAAAGTAGGTATGACACAATCCAAACAGTCGGCTCCGATAAATTCCTTGGAACCAATCCTATGATACGGGTTGTTTTTTGTCCCCCAAAGCTTCTTCTCTCACAATTTTAGTTTCTGCCTGTGTTTAACCCCCATTCAGCCACATTTGGAGCTCTACTTGTGCATAAAATTTGGTTCCTAATTCCAAGAGGAAACTTTTTTAAAGAGCAGACATTAATAGAGAAGGCAATAATTGTGTGGAACTTTTAAGTATCTTAAAATTAACAAGTAATTATTTAAAATTTTATTTCAAAACTTCTCTTGAGGAACAGTACTAAATAAATATTAAAAGAATAAATTTTAAAAGTGAAATGGGAAAAATTCTCATTGTGGCAGTCAATATTTTACATTTTATACATACGTGGACACGGTTATATAAATCCATAGATTAATGTTTTTCATTTTCTTTTTCTATATTTTCCAGAGCGTCCTTGGCTTGTAGATGCCTATAACCAGTGGATTGAAAGATTGAAGGTGAGAAACCTGGTTTGCCCCACATGCAGCCGATCATCCAAGACGTGTTTGGTGTCTGAGGTTTGCACTGGAGCTTATGAGACTGATGTAGCTTCTGGTTTTGCATCGTACAAACTGGTTTAAACATTTTTTTTCCTGATCCACCAGCACACATTTTACGTATCAGAAGTGGCCACAAGGTGGGTGGAATGCAACCACTTTTTTCACAGCTGGTGGACAATTTAATAAAATTCAACTTTTCAGAAAAGTGCAGAGTGACGTCGAGGGCTTTTTAACCTCCCAGAGAAATCAGATCACAAGCTGGGGAGCAAGCGAGAAAAAGAAACTGTGTGCTGGTGAAAAATGAGTCTTGTTAGTTAAAAAATATATCATTTCTTGCATTTGACTGATAGGTGAGACTGATATGTGATGTCATGTCACACTTCAACTGTGGCTGCATTTCATCTGCATTACTACTAATAATAAATCTAATCTAGAGAGCAAGCAAGGCTAGTTAGTTAGCTACTGCGGGTACGAGCGGTGTTATATAAAGTTGTATGTGACTCTTTGCGTAAGCAAAGGGAACTACAATTTTCCTCCAGATTTACAAAAGTTTCAGAAACGCTGATTTTCTTCGTACTCGCGTGCGTATGTTGAACCATAAACAGCAAAGTGCATTCCATTTTCATTTAGTGACGCCCACAAATCTCCTTAAAAGGTCAACTGCACAGCCAGCTGGAGGGACGAAATGAATGCTGAGGGTAAAGGCTAAAACACAGAAGTGGAAGTTATTCTGATTTGAAATGAACAAAATAAATTATACAGAAGGGGATGTTATTTTGATTCATTTCTTGTTTATATGTTAAATGTTTATAATATATAATATTAATAATAATAATTGAGTGCTAAATCTTCCATTTGTTTTGTCATAATTGAATGATTGGTTTTATGTTCTGGATGGTGCTCTTTGTTCCTGATTTAGTGAACTAGCATGAGGATGTGTTTTTGATAGAGACTCCAAAGCTCTTCTATAAGTCACTCTGCATTGCATCGTCTGCTAACGCACACTAACACACACTAACACACACTCGGCAGCACGAGTAGGATACAGACGTTTTTCCAAATTTATGGGATTTTCATGAATACCAAATTTCTTGTGTGAACTCTCACACGAATGTTTTACGAATAAATCCGTTCGTGTACAGCTTGATAAATGAGGCCCAGTGTGTGTGTTGTATGATGTGCTTTTTTTGACTCAGCACAATGAGCTGTTTAAAAAAAAAACAACAAAAAAAAACACTTGGTGTAAAAGCACACTAAATAACTCCATAAACTTGCCAACATGTAGTTCTCATGACTAGCTTCAAACATTTTTTCTGAGTTTTTTTTTTTTCCTGTTTTCTTGCTGTGATGTCATTCAGGAGATCAGTGATTAAATACAATGTGTTCTTTTTTCCTCTTTTGCAGGGTCCTCCTCATAAATGTGCATTGTTCTTCGTAGATAATAGTGGAGTGGACATCATTCTAGGAGTTTTCCCCTTCGTAAGAGAGCTCCTCATTCGAGGCACAGAGGTGAGACTGTCCCTGGTGTACGCATACACACACACACTGTTACTGCAACTTAGTGTGTGCGCAAGTTGTATGTGTTCATATGTAGTTACAAATGCAGATTTCTCATCTCTCAGGTTGTTCTTGCAAGTAACTCGGGTCCTGCGCTAAACGACGTGACTAACAGCGAGCTGCAGATCGTCACTGAGAGAATAGCCGCTATGGATCCTGTCATTCAGTAAGCATACACACACACACAGAGTTTAGACGTGGACGTGTGTTAATCATGTTTTTACTCTCATCTTTGCTGTGCTGCTTGTTTTTAGGGCTGGAGTTAAAGAGGACAGGCTGATGTTAGTTCAGAGCGGATCCAGTTCTCCCTGTTTGGACTTGAGGTACGACCGTGGGTTTGTGTTCAAGCTTTACAATTTTTTTTTTTTTTTCTGTTGACCCTCATCTACTGCCAACTATTTAGCAAGCGATATACACCTGACCCAGATCATCCATTTTGTTTCTATACATTTAGTGTATCTGATGTTCATATCATTTATTACCAATTTACGTGACAGATCAACAGAGCTGAAGAGTGAAGTAAAATGGAAAGAAAAATGTACTTAATCCATTTGAATCATTTTTTTTATTAATCATTTCTCATTCATTAGGTTACTAATTCAATTTGAATTATGCCTTATTATTGGTACTATAATAGTTAGAGAGTGTGTAATAGTATCATGTTTTCTAAGATTCAGAAATCACTAAAACAAAAAATCATTAAAGCTATTAGTGTCTGTTTTATTTCTAATTATATAAAATCATTACGGATGCACTGCAATTTCCAATATGGCAATTCTGGAATATCCTACATTTTGTTATGCGCATATTTGTAGATGCTGATACACTCAAGATTATAAATTGTATATGTTTATACAGCATTTGGCTCGGTTATTGGTCTGTAAACAGACAGAACATAGCCTTTAAGATGTTCTTTAATTAAATAACATATAATAATATTATATAACATGATTTAAGATAGTCATCATCAGTTTGAATTATTGGTCAAATCTGTGCATCCAGTACAGATAAAACAATTATCTGCTGTTAAATTATATCAGTAGTCTTTAAAACTAGCAGCGGTGTTTTGTGATTTTTATGCTGAGCAGATCATGATGGTAAACAGCATGTGTTTGATGCTCCCGCTCTCTGTTCCTCCAGTCGGTTGGACAAAGTCCTGGCCACGGTGGTGCGCGAGCGCGGCACGGACCTGGTGATCATCGAAGGTATGGGCCGCGCCATCCACACCAACTACTACGCCATGCTGAACTGCGAAAGCCTCAAGCTGGCCGTCATCAAGAACTCGTGGCTGGCCGAGCGGCTCGGCGGCAAGATCTTCAGCGTGGTCTTTAAGTACGAAGTTCCTTCCAAAACTCAGGGGCAACATTAACAGAACGTTTCTGACGCTCACTCATCTCAGCCTGGAGGATAGGATACGGCACGGTGAGCCACCGCACGCCTCCAGGACGTGTCGTCACGTTTGTGCCTCTGTGCCACTTCTTTGAGATTGACACGATGATTGTATACACGATGGTAGAATCAGTTTTTTTCAATCCTGGTCTATAATTTTAAGCGGGTCCCGCTCATCGCATGTTCACACCTGCTCTGAAATCTAGTGCTTCTCAAACAGCCGCTGTTGTTCTATCGGGATGGCAGGGTGATTTCTGGGGGTGGGGGTGTGGTGGTGGTGTGTGTGTGTGGGGGGGGTTGTCTGAGATTGAATGTTCTCGAGACCCCACGGGATTCAGAATGAAATGACTTTAGATTCAGCCCATGTGCTGGAGTCTTGGGTAACTCAGTGGTGTTAAGCAAACATCAATTTAAAGAAAAAACACAATATAAAGTCAATTATTTTACCGAAGCACAGATATAAAATATTAACAGGCTTTGTAGTTCACAGTGAATCTTATTACACCATATTGGATGGAGCTTTTGAGCAAGTGGTTCTTCGTTCTGTGTTCAGACATTCAGTCGTTTGAGGTGAGAGCATGAAAGTGGTGGAACATTACAGGGCTAATCGTGTTTTTTGGTAGATGAAATTTAACGTAATGTCTACGTATGTGCCTTGAGTCAGTATGGTGACCTGTTTTAAATGACGGTGCGCCATGAAGTGTGTGCGCGAATCTTTTGCTGGTCAGAAAAGCAGTATTTAATTAGAGTCCAGCTTTAAAGGAATACTTCAGCATGTGTTTTCAACCCGCTCTCTATGCAGCGCATCTGAAGAACTGAAGAAAAGATTGTTAACATGTTTCCCTGTATTGAGAAAAAAACCTCCAAACTCAGTTAAAATGGAGGTCTTATAAGGGCAGTGGTTAATTCGTTTATACCACAGCGCTCTTGAATTCTGATCATTGATTCACTTGCACAGGAGCTTCCATAGCGGATGAGCAACATAATTTAAGGCTTGATCGTAATCTTATTTAACAAAATAAAATGTCTATTCATTGACATGGTCAAGCTTTCTGTGAGGAGATGTTTATTTTAACATTTATGAAAGGAGTCTCCAGTGTCAGTTGCGCTTTCCGTTTTCCGGACATAACAACCTGCTGTTGTGTTGTTGGTTTTTTTTTTTTTTTTTTTTTTTTTTTTTTTTTTTTTTTTTTTTTTTTTTTTTTTTTTTTTTTTTTTTTTTTTTTTTTTTTTTTTTTTTTTTTTTTTAAATAAATCTTCAGGAGGAAAAAAACAAGCTTGTGAGGGAACAGGAACTAACTTGTCTTACAGTCGTTCCACAACATGCAACATAACTATAAATGGATGAAAAATACGTGGTGTTCTTTAATAAATATCATGAAAGCGTTCTACAGTTGAGCAAGAGTTTGTATCGCCTTAGGATATGATAATGAGCAAACAAGACAAATAGGGGGAGAGAACAAATCTCCTTTTATAAATGCGATATAAATATTCGCTAATAATGTGTTGTTGGCAGGGTGCACATTTTAATTTCTTACCTTCTTTGTTGTTAAATTGTGTAATACAGATACTAAATACTTTTTCCCACCTATAAACCTTAAGAGGGGTGCAAACTTTTGCACTCAACAGTAAGTATTTCACGTAAAAGTTTATAAACTGCCCCAACAACTGCACTTAGACGTCTATTTTTTTGGAGTTTGGTGGGTTTTTTTTTTTTTCTATTCTAAGTACAGGGAAAAACAGTACAGATGTTTTGAATAGAGATTACATAACAAAAAAAATGGAGTATTCCTTTAATTCATTCTTTTCACTCACTGCCATTCAGGGATAGCTGCTAACCTGTGTTGTGTTCTTAAAAGAAAAATAAAAAAATGAAATGTGTGTTTCCACAGTTAGGGAGCTGCGCTACCATTAGCTACCACGAGGTGTCAGTATTGTATCATTAAAACCAGCTCCATACATCACTCAGCTCTTTACTGTGTACTTGCAGGAATTCAACTGCAGTGCAAATCCACAGTGTTTTAATTTCATTTTACTTCTACGCATCAGCTTGTAGTTTTCCTAAGAATTTTTTTAATTTTTTTTTTTTGTCAATCTAAATCCACTTCAGGGTTGCTGAACAAAACGTCTCTTCTCTGTCACAGCTGTTCAGGGTCGTGTGCGGCCATATTCATAGTCGTTTGTCCTAAGAGACAAGGATGCACAGTTTAGCGGATAAATTCAGCCCAGAGGATTTCATTTTGCACAGAATCACATGCTTGTAATGGAAGGGCTGCTGTGTACATACATGCAAATTTAGGGCAAGGAATCATCTCTGTTGTGTAAGGACAAGAGGAGGGAATTTGAATGTAAACCTTGGTTGTGACATCATAAATCAGTTTAGCTATTTAATTTCAGCCATTTAGTCACTCGTTTTTGTTGCCGTAGCTTTTTTTTAAAATTCTTTGTCAGTGTTAGATTTATATAATGATGTAAACCAGGTAGGAAGTCAGTGATCGCAATAACGTTGAGAGTTAAGAGTTATGAGTTGCACAAAATGCATATGTATGAATGTGTTCATTCAGTCAGAGTAGTTAGTCTATAAATCAAGTTCTTTCAGACCAAAGCTGTTAGTATCCTCCACTTTGTTTCCCCTGTGTGTCCAGATTAGTCCTTAGATTTTGTAAAATCGTGGATATGTAAATACAATGTAAGTGTGTACATAAGTGTCACGTTCATTTTGGCATTTCTGAGATGCACAGTATTTTAGCTAAAAGAAATATATCTACGTTCTCTTGACAATCACATGGAATTCAATGTTAAATATATTTTGCAATGTCTTCAGACAATAACTTGTGTCCTGTGTTTTTTTTTTTGTTTTTTTTTTTTCTGTACTTGCATGTGCATACACCAGGGAAAAATAATATAAGCTCAAAACTATTTGCTCAACATAAGGATTATTTTTATTTTATGTGATAATAATCTTTATTTATGTCTTTATTATTTTATTGGAAGTGCTATACATAAAAGATTAAATATTATTACCAAGAATAAAACAATAAAGTATACATGTAAGGATAAAAGTATGTGAAAACAAAATATAAAAAAACAATTAATCTATATATATGTATGTATGTATGTACTGTGATGTTTAAATACCCGACTTTCTCAGCACTTCTGTATAAAACTGATTTGGGGGCGGAGCTACATATGAGCTCAGTTTGTGATGTCAGAAAATAAGCCCTAAAGCTTTTTAACCACATCTGTGATTAGAGGATGACAACATGGTGCCTAATTTGCAGAACCTACAAACTTAGCTAGCTAGCTTGAAAGCTAAGCTAACATTAGTGATGATGAGATGATGGTTGTTATGGTAAAATTTTGATTTTGGTATTTTGACAGGTTTGACTGCTGTTAAATAAATCACTGACAAAATGTAGATGCAAATCAAGATACTGAAATCCCACTTGTGTTGACAAATCTGTTAACTAGCTAGCTAGCTAAAAGTTAGCTATATTACGATGTTTGGGATGCCAGGATGACATGGGGGTGTTTCCAAATTTGCATATTCATGCATATTCATAGGTTATGGCATGTATTTAAGAGGACAAAGACATAGAGGGCATTAGAAATTGTACGTGTTATTTTTTTATGGTTTAAAACGACACATTCAGGGGTACTTTAACACCCACCATGCCTCAAGGCGTCATTCATGTAAGTTTAAAACAATTTCAAATGATTTTAATACGTATCACTTCAGGACTTACTAACTTATTGAAGCACTCTATTTGAGCCTTAAGGAACATTGTACTTCATTATATTATTATAATTATCATTATAAATTTAATACTAAGAGTCTTTATAGAGGTTGGGTGTAACTTTCAAGACTTTGATCCATTTCAAAGTGTGTGTGCGTGAGAGAGAGAGAGAGAGAGTGTGAGAGAGCAGCCCAGGAGCTCAGCAGTTCAGAGACGAGCTCGGTGTGTGTGTGTGTGTGTGTGTTACTGTGTGTGTTGCTGATAAAGCGGAGTTGCAGGCAGGGGGTCCGTCACAAACCCCGCTGATCTCCGGAGTTCTCGCAGAACCCCTGCTGCTCCCCTCCGCTCACTGCTTTTATTTCTTCGACAAAGTTTCTGGCAACTTGGTAAGATGTGATGATAAAATGGGGGCGAGTCTTATTGTACAATGAGAGGAGCCTACAGAGAGAGAGAAAAGGTTTCTTCAAGGGTTTCTTTGTATAGATAACCCTTTATGATGTTCTAAAGGAAACACTATTGTAGGGTTTGAAAAAAATCCTGCGTTCTAGATTTGACCTGTTTTCCCTAAGAGCGTACATGTTGATTTTTAACTTTTTATTTAAAAAAAAAGACAGCCAGGTTTGCACTGTACGATTTTCATTCCGATTTTGCTGACAAAAATCACACATCTTAAAGTTCAGCGTTCTTACACTGCATTCAACCAGAGGTACGAACATAACTTGTCATTCACGACCTCTGACCTGGGAGAAACGAAGAAAACGCTCCCTCAACTCAGAATTCCTACTCAGGAACTCTGCAGTCTTCTCAACTCCGAGTTCAGCAAGCGACGTCAAATCAACATGGCTGCTCACAGCAACAGCTGTAAACACTGTAGCACTTCTTTACTTTTAAATGATACTGTATTATACTGTATATAAAAGTATTTCTTTTAGATCAGTCAACATACAGACATTCGCTGGTTAAATCTATAACTGTTTTGAGAAGGAAAATATACATCACTCATCACAGTTAGCTAGCTAGCTGGTTGTTAACAAAAGACAAACATGGAGGCAGCCATGTTTTTTTTTTTTTTCTCACGTTGTAGCTTGGAGGTGGAAAATGACACCATTCCAATCTACGACTTCTTACTTCTAAGGTAAGTCGAATGCGGTATTAGTGTAACATGATGGCCTAAGTAGTGTCATTATTGCGACCAAAGACAATCAGAAATGTTTGATTAAAATCTCAGAGTGTGAGCGATGCTATGACGCTTGTCTAAAAAACCACCAGTAAGAGGACGGCATGTGTTGACGTGAAACTCATGGGACAGCTACAAATACGGTAATGGGGACAACAAAACATGCAAGTGGACAGAAAAACATCCTTAATACCGCTGGCTCATGTTGAAGAATGGTTCTGTATATGCAATCCTGTTTTCTGACATAAGCAGAACATTCTCTTTAATTGCAGTTCTATCGTTAGAGGACCTTCATCATATAATCTGACATGGAGATCACAGAATTTGACCAAAATGTTTATTAGGGTCATCTCATACAGTGCGACAAGTAATAATCTCAAATTCAAATCCAAATTTTTATGTCACACACAACCATATACAGTATGATGGATAAGGATATAAAAGGTGGCAGCAAGAGTCTGACTATAATTGGGATAAAGTGAAGTTATTGTGTAATATAATGCTGTGCAACGATAAGCTAAAGCAGTTGTACTGAAATTGCCCACATATATAATAAATATTTATAAATACAGGGTAATACATGATAAAGTGGTTACTGAAGATGAATGAATAGAAGATGTATAAAGGAATGTAGGTGGTGTGGGTGTTGTGTAAGCAAGGCCGAGCTCTAGTCCTTGATGTTGTTCTGGTTGAGAAATCTTTAAAGATCACTGAAATTGGACAGTTAACATGAGGCTCGAGGGTTATCAGGTTGTTGAGGAACAATTAGCCTGTCTGGTCTTGGTTATGCGACAAATCCTGCTTTTATCACTTCATTATTTGGACATGTGGAAAACCAAAGAGCTTTCAGTACAAAAGAGACAGATAGTTTTTGATCTGCACAAGTCAGATAATGGCTATAAAAAACAGATCCATATTAAAAAATAAGAGATTCCAGTGTTTGGAATGGTTCATAATTTCATCAGGAATTTGATGCACAAGCATTAAGCGTACCGTATAGGAGGCGAAGAGGAGTTTTGGAATTGCAGTTTAGTCGATTCTTGTGTTTGGCAAGTGTGAAAAGCAACTATCACACGCCACCTCCATAATGCTGTTTGAAAGACAGTCTTCCTGAAAAAAGGTCACTCCTGAACTCCACCAAGCATCAGTGGAGTTACAGTTAGAGTTGTGGGATAACAGTTAGAGTTGTGGTTTGTAGTCTAATGACTCTCTACAAACTTTTGGGCATGTTTGGTGAAAAAAGGAGACTGAAAACAAAAAAGAATCTCCAAAACCAGGGTACAAATGTTCAAGATATCTAATTTTGTTAGACATTACAGGAGGCGTTGTGCTGTTATTCTCATTGGGGGGTGCCAAAACTTTTGAAACCAATGGGGATTTATTTTATTTTTTTTTTTTTTTTGAGGGAAAGAGGGATTAAATGAAACAACACAGCGTCCCAGTGTGTTTAAGTTCAAAGTATCACCACGTTTTTTGCACATTTTCATGAAAGGTGATACTTTTGGACTCGACTACTTTGACATACGCTAGGTAGGAAGCCGTTCCCGTGGTTGCTAGGCTACCGCGACGCTGACATCAGTCCTCACGCGCGCGCGCCCCCCCCCCCCCCCCCCCCCCCCCCCCCCCCCCCCCCCCCCCCCCCCCCCCCCCCCCCCCCCCCCCCCCCCCCCCCCCCCCCCCCCCAGCCTTGCCTGCCTGCACCGGTGCACGCGCGTCCAGCTCGGGCTCCTCGCACTTGCAGCTGTGTGTCGGTGCTCGCTCGCTCGCGCGCGCTCTCTTCCTCCGTCTCTTGTTCCTTCTTCATCTTCCTCTCTGTATGAGCCGCAACTCCGGGGACTTTTCCACATCTCCGTTAACGGAACGCGGGTGAGATGCGTTTATAATCCCAGCTTTACGCTTTGTAAAGATTAGATTTAACCGGGTGAATGTTTCCACCGGACGCGCTCGCGCTTGCAGGTTACTCTTAATACCTGCATGCGCACGGTCTGGTGTCCTTTTGTCTGCTTGTAGCTTGGCAGGATGAGTGACAAAACTTTTGCGATTTGCTTAATTACCGGCGTTAAATACCGTAAATGTCCCTAATTCCGTTCATTCACTGTGTTAAAGTTGAGCTTTAAAAAGGTTTTTTTAAAATTTAAAATATCTAAAAAAAAAAAAAAATGACACCACTAGTCATTTATTTATTATTAATATCTTATAAATAATACCTTGCATTATTTGTTTGTTTGTTTGTTTGTTTGTTTGTGTGTTTACTGCCTGACTTTAGTCATTTTTCTACATGCAAGATGATAATAAGAGTATATTCCATAAATTACACTGATATCCTGAGATAGCAGTGTATTTTTTTTTATTGGAGTATCACTCTAAAAATTCTAAAAAATAATTCTCTAAAATCTCTTTTAAAAACAAAATAAATAAATAATTAGTAATAATAATAATAATAATAATAATAATAATAATAATAAAGGGGGGGGCATGGTGGTTTAGTGCTCAGCACAGCGGGGGGCTCGATTCCCGCCTCCACCCCGTGTGCGTGGAGTTTGCATGTTCTCCCTGTGCTGCAGGGGTTTCCTCCGGGTACTCTGGTTTCCTCTCCCAGTCCAAAGACACGCGTTGAAGGCTGACTGGCTTTTCCGAATTGTCCATATTGTGTGTGTGTGTGTGTGTGCCATGTGATGGGTTGGCACCCTGTCCAGGGCGTCCCCCGCCCTGTGCCCCAAGTCCCCCTGGGATAGTCTCCGGGTCCCTGCAACCCTGTGTAGGATAAGTGGTACAGAAAATGGATGGATAATAATAACAGTAATAATAATAATAATAATAATAATAATAATAACTTCACTGAATTTATTTAAAACTGGTAGGAATTTGAATGATTTTTTAAAATGCTGTTCTTCTGTTCCTGTTATTCTAATATTTAACACAAGCAGATTAAAACCCTTGTGTGTTTGTGCCTCAGGTGAAACCTTAAAGGTTCTGTCTAGGGTGTGTTTTTATTTTTTTCACATGATAATTTTTTTCAGGTGTAGTTTTATTTATCACGTATTTCATATCACATGATGTCACGTGTGTTTACTTGACCCCACACGTGCAGTTTATTTCGGGGCTTAACATGTTGAACTATGTACACCTTCATGTATTACTCACATAATCACTTGGGGAAAACATATGATCAAATGTGAGCTGGATGTGATTTAACCCTTAATTATGCAACAAACCCTTAAAAACCCTCAAACAACTATTTTCCTTTTTTAAAGTGTGTACAGTAAACATGATTTTATGATCTATCCAGTATATACAGATAATATATGACACTATGTTTTAGTGTATAACAACATCTATAGCTGATAATAGTTGACTTTACTGATGTTCTTATTTCATATTTATAGAGAAATATAAAAAATATACAGTATGTCATTTAAATATTTAAAATAAAATATTGTTTTTTGCTGTATTATTTATAATTTATTTGATTGAATAGTGAATTATTGGCCTTGTTGCTGAGCAATATTTGGCTGGATTTCACCAAAACTAGCCGTCCACTAATTTTCGAAAAATTCTGACCAGAGTACATTTATACATTTACTGTATATCTTTTCTTACCATCACGGTTATTTTTATCCGGCAATTTTGAACCTCCTGTTTTGACATACGACATGTTTATCTTGCTCTAATCCTGTACAATCCAAAACAGTACAAAATGAGATTACAACAACGTCTAATTTCAGTGTTAAACAAAAAACAAGGTATAAAAGTAAAATCATTTATTTTCTGTCAGATATTTTGCTGAAATCTCTGAAGCAGAGATGTTCATGTTCATGTAGATGAAATTTCCTACGTTAAAGAGGATATGATGCGGTGTGCAAATGTAGCAAACGTAGTATGTTATCTGTATCTATTGTATATATTTGGATGATTTGATGGGAAAGAATGTTTCAGTATGGACTTCAACATTGACAGCGCAGCAGCTCTGCCGTCTCTACTGACCTCAACAACGAGATCAATTGTTGCTGCTTTTATTTTCAGACTTCTGAGGAATTTTGTGTGGGAAATTTTGTCATGGCCACAGAGGTTCTATGCTCTCTGCAGAGTGCACATTGTTATTATTCATGCCCAGTAAAAGTGGTGGAAGAGAAATTTTCCCGATTAGAGATTTTAGGAATTGAAACACAAGAAAATACGGCTGAACTGAGAACCTCTGCCACTAAAAGCTGTGGCTTTGCCAAAGTCTCAGCCAAGACAAATGGTGGGACAACAGGGGGGTTGCATGGGGTGTCCATGTTCATCATTCTCTTGTCTGTAGTGCCAGTGTTTCATACAGGCCGCCCCACATGGCACCATTTCTCAGCTAATAAAGCGACAAAATTACCCTGTTTGTATATTCTCAAAGAGTCACAATGTGGCTCCTTCTTCAGATCATTCAAGAATGCACCAGTGTTCATTTCGTTGAAGACGAAAACCAGTTGAGAATCAAGAAATCAAGAAAAAAATGAAATGTCAAAAATCTGAGAAGAAAATGTCAGAAATGGTTGATTGGACAGAAGTGCCCAAATTAGATTGTTATAAGAGCTATAGTGTAAACCGTCTATGTTTAAAACTCATCTTTAATTTTTATTAACCATTTCAACATTCTTTCATTCATCGTCAGTAAACACATGATCCTGGGCAGGGTCATAGTGGATCCGGAGCCTATCGGCAATACAATCTGGATGCACACACACACACACACACACACACACACGCACGCACACAGCTACTCCACCTACTGACATTGTTTTTGGGAGGTTGGAGGAAACTGGAGAACCCTTAATAAACTCACGTAGACACTGGAAGAACATGTGAAACTCAACACCCAAGCTCAGGATCAAACCGTTGGACCTTGTTGCTGTGAGGTGGCTACATTATCATTCAGTTTGTGGATTTAAAAAATTTGTAGCTGTAATTTTACAAAGCTTATTGCTGACCTGACCCTGACTTGGCGTCTTATTAGTCTGAGAGAAGTGATATCTCCCTCATGGCACGTCCCTCATTTGTGGTTATTGATGCTTCCTCTGACCTTCGGTAACCCTTGTGGAAACATCTGTTCATAGAAAAAGCTTCGTTGGTTAAAATGAGAAGTTGTGTGTTCAGTTTTATGGAGGACTAGAAATTAAATGTACCGTGGTTTGGTTTACTGAGATGAGGACAGAGACTTCAAAATAAACCAAACTCGCAAGATATCTAAGGTTGGTGTAAAAACATCGTTAGTCAATTGGCACAGCAGATAGCATTCAATAACGCGTTTACTAAATATTAATGAAATTGAATGATCCGTTGTTACATGATACCAGTTAAAGTGACTTCACACACTTCATTTGTTGCTAATTTAGTGCTACCTAGTGTACATGGTTCCCCGGTTCTAGCCTGAGCTTGGGTGGAGTTTCTGTGCATTTTCCCACAGCAGGTTTCCTCAGGGTTCTCCAGTTTTCTCCCACCTCCCACAAATAAGCTGATAGATTACTTATTTACTCTAAATTGGCCCTAGTTGTGAATGAGTGTGTTTCTTGTGTCCCATCCAGGATGTGTTCCTGCCTCATGCCCAGTATTCCAGTATAGGCTGCGTTTCCACCACAATCCTGACCAGGATAAAGGAGGAATAAATAGGGAATGGTTTAATGTTGTTTAATGTTGGTTCTGGCCTCTTTCTGGCTGTGGTGATTAGCGAAACTTTGGAGTGTATATGTGAGTGTGTTAGTGTGTGTGTTCCCCCGCTGTTAGTGTACGCAGCACTCTGCCAGTGCTCCGTCTGATTGCAGGATCCCACCAGGCGGCTGTGACACGGTGTCGTTTGATCTCGCTTTACATCTGTTGTAACAAATATCCCGCCTCTTTCTTTCTGTCTCTTTCTGTCTCTGTCGTTTTCTCGCTCCTCGTCTTGTCTCTCTTCCTGATCGTCTTGGCAACAGATGGGCTCCTTATGGCAATTTTGACACCTAAGCTGTTCCCTGTGGGCTTTGAGTCTTTCGACACGTTCGGAGCTGGCAAAAGTTGAAGCAAGTGGTGTGAAATTCCCGATTATAGTCCGAGGAGATGCGACAGCTCTATTTTCTCATGAGTCTAACAACCTTTCTGCATGTTTGAGGGATTTAATCTAAGCATTTGCAGAACGTGATTTTAATAAATCCAGAAGGATTTATAAGACATTTTTTATGCATTACCTCAACATTGTCTCAATTTTAAGTGAACTTCTACAAAAAAGAAGCAGTTATGTGAAAATCCGGGAGACTTCTTTTCGTTTGTTCTTTTAATGAACACTTTAGAATCTAAAAAAGTGTTTCCTATTTAGAAAGGGTTCAAGTGATGACCTCAATTTTGACCTAAAGTGTACCAAACATGCACACACTTAAGGCCTTCTGGGAGAGCCCTTTAAGGTTCTACAGGGTTTGCCAATTAAAGAGGCTAGAACCACTTTATGAAATGAAGAAATTTCCAAAGAACTCCTCAAGGGATCGATTTTACATAGACTGCAATGATATTTCAACAAAAGCCCATTGCCGCTTTTGGTTCTTTGGATGGTTAATGGTTCTAGCTCCTGTAAGTGATTCTACATTGAACCTTTGAACTGAAGCCTTTAGGGTTCTAGGTTTGCACTGTTTGTACCAAAAAAAAGTTCCATCTTACCACTCTAAAGGGTTCTTTGGTTTGTTCCACTGAATGAACCCTTAATGAACTCCATGTAAAATCTCACAACAAAGTGTTTCCTTTGGGGGCTTCAAGTAACTTAAAGGTTCAATGTTCTAGTTGTAGCCCCCAGAACAGAGTGTTTACCTCTCAGAAAGGACTCCAAGCTAGAACCCTTTAGGAAGCTACCTTTTAGAAGCAAAGAAATATCAAGGAATCCTTTTCACTAAAACTGCAAAGATGTTTAAATCACATTACAGCACTCTTACAAGGGGTTCTTTCTGAGTTCTTTGGATGGTTCATGGTTCTAGCTTTCTAAAGTGGTTCTACTTTGAATCTTTCTACCTCCCATAGATTGCAAAACAAAAAAAACCTTAAGGGTTCTAGGGTTCTTTAACCTTTTTTTTTCACTGCAGTGTTTTCTGGTTCCATCCACCAACCGCAAGTGGTGTGTTCCAATGGAGGAACCATTCAAAAGTCCATGTAGAAACTTACAATCAATTATTTCTTTTTTAGAGACGAATTCATGTACACTCTTAATAAATTTGTAAAATCTAGAGAACTTAAGGTATCATTGGCAGTCCCTCTGGGGGAAACCTTAAAGGTGCTAAGAGGAACCCTAGTCCCAAACTAGAACTCTTTTAGAAAGCTAAGATCTTTAACCCCTTAAGGAACCCTAGAAGAACCCTTTTTCTTAGAACGCTATAATTGTTACATATCCAAAGAAAGAGTGAGGAAAACCTTATAATATAAAGAAAATTTAATTCTGTATATTTTATACATTTTATTTTGTTGAGCTGTGACATTATCATTCA
Organism: Pangasianodon gigas; assembly: GCA_022758105.1. Taxonomy (NCBI): domain Eukaryota; kingdom Metazoa; phylum Chordata; class Actinopteri; order Siluriformes; family Pangasiidae; genus Pangasianodon; species Pangasianodon gigas. The sequence continues at coordinate 18,023,000 of CM040473.1, read as the reverse complement.
AAAAAGTTTTATAAGAAAATAATTTGTTATTATTACCTGTTTGGTAATAAAATGGCGTCTTAATAAAACAATTTTGTCTCTAAAATTTTTAAAATATATATGTATATATATATATATATATATTTAAATAAATTTTTAGAAGCTGAAACATTGACCTATGGTTATTTATATTTAAAAAATAGCTTTAGTCAAGTGTTAAAATATTCACTTTTATATACACATATTTTTTTTGTTAGGACCATCTTAACTATTAGAGAGAGAGAGAGTTTGGTGTGATGCTCATTCTATCATTTAGCTGTTATTTTGGTACTACGGTGCTTTGGGAAACTTAATCTCAAGTGCATTTTCAAAAAAGTGCTTCAGTCAGAACCCTGTGAAGGTTCCACTGACACACTTGATACAAATCATATCTTTTCTAACTCTATCAGCACATTTGTCTCAGCTTTGTGTGTCCCGCCTTTGTGGCCCTCAGTGCATTTGTCATGCTTGTCCACTCGGTGTAGCCTAGCTGTTGACTGTGAAATTGGCCCTCTGCCGAAGCATGTTTTCTCTTTATCTCTCTGAGAAGGAGACTCTGAAATTTGCTCTCCAGTGAGTGCTTTAAAAAGTGTAGGGCGGGTGGTGGTGGGTTCTAGTATAGTCATACAATGAAAATGAATAAGGCTCTACTCAAGCATATGAGCTGTGACATTAAATAAAAAAAGTTACACAAGACCATATCATAAAAACTTATGAAAGTCCAGATATTCTTTAGGAACCCTCTATTGCGTCCAGGATGCAAATCCAAGGTACCTCCCTTCCAAGACGTTAGACATTAATATCATCTCTGCTGTAGGGTGATTAATGTTCTCACTTTTCACCTAAAGAGCACCACACTGCTACACACATAATGTCTCTTCAGGATTTCCCTCTGGGGAGCCCTTAAAGGTCTTACATAGAACCCTACAACACAGGGTTCCAAGTAGGAACTGTAAATCATATTACTATACACTCTTAGAAATAAGGGTTCGTGTGGATTTGTTTGGATGGTTAATGGTTCTGGTGTCCTGAAGTAGTTCTACTTTGAACCTTTGGACCTCCTCTAGATTGACAAACCAAAGAAAGCTTAAGGGTTCCAGGATTAACCATTCTTTGCAGTGCTGTTTTTCATGGGTTTGACCTGTCTGTCCAACTGACCTGTCCAGTTTGTCCCACTGTGTGCACAGAACCCTAGAAATGAGCACTTGTCTTTTGCAGAGGGTTCCAAGTATATTATACATTTACGTTTACAGCATTTAGCAGACACCCTTATTCAGAGCAACTTACAGAAGCAGAACCCTTTTAGGAACTGAAGAATGCTGAACTATCCAAAAGAGCCCTCAAGGAATCCTTTGCAAGGATTCTTTAGGGGTTCTTTGGATGGTTAACGGTTCTTGCTTTGTAAACCTCCCCTAGATTGACAAACCAAGTAAGCTTTAGGGTTCTAGGTCCTTTCTTTGCAGAACTGTTTCCTGCTTTTCACCAGTTTGTACCACACTTTAAAAAAACAAGGTTCCATCTACCACCTCAAAGGGTTCGTTGGTTTGGTTTGCTCCTTTAGGGAAGTCTTAAAAGTTCTATGTAGAAAATTACAACAAGAGAGGAGTCTAGAATCCTTAAAAGGGAAACCCTTAAAGGATATAAGTAGACCCTTACAACAGGGTGCTTATTATTCAGAAAGAGGTCCAAACTAGAACCTTTTTAGGAAGCTAAGAACCCTTAACTGTTCAAAGTACAAGTAATCCACTTCCAAGTAATACTAAGACGGCAAAGAAATTTCCGTATGTAAATAAAATTACACTCTAAAATACCCAAAACAGCACACACACACACACACACACACACACACTTCTTTAGATCTTTAGGGCTTCTTTGATGGTTAACGGTTCTAGCTAATTGGATCTACTGTAAATTTTTGAACCTCACCCAGATTGACAAAGCAAGAAAAGCCTTAAAGTTCTAAGTTTAAAAACTCTACGTAGATCCTTACAACAAAGTGTTTCCTATTTAGAGAGGGTTCCAGGTACACTTTTACAAAAAAGGTCAAATCTTTTTTTGTCCCTCTGAGGGAACCTTTGAAGGTTTTATATAGAACCATACAAGAGGTTGTTTAGTGATCAGAAGGGGGTCCAAACTAGAACCATTTTAGGAAGCTAAGAAACCTTAACTAAACAAACAACCATCAAGGAGTACTTTTTACTTCAAAGATATTTCGTATTTGTAAACGACTTTAGGGGAAAAAATGATTCTTTAGGGGTTCTTTGGATGGCTGATGGTTCTAGCTAAGTGGTTCTATTTTAAAACTTTGAATCCCCCCCAGATTGACAAACCAAAGAAATCTTTATAAAAACTCTACATCCTTAAAACAAGTGTTTCCTATTTGGAGAGGGTTCCAAGTACACGTTTAGAAAAAAAAAAAAAAGGAAATATTTTTGGTCGTCTCTCTGAAGAAACACTTAAAGGTTGTAGAAAACCCTTAACTATACAAAGAACCCTCTGGGAATCCTTTCCTACCAAGCCTGCAAGGATATTTCATCATTTAAAGCATTTTACTACACTTCTTTTTTTTTTTTAAATGTCAAATCTAAAAGGCTTAAGGGTATTTTGGTTGTCCCTCTGGAAGAACTCTTAAAGGTTTTATCTAAAACCATACCACAGATTGTTTTCCAAAACAGAATAGTAAGAACCCATAAAGATTCCTTGAATATATAATTGTTAAATATCCAAAGAACCAGTGAGGAACCCTTTTTTCTGTTGAGCGTATGATTATGGATTCACTTGTCATATTGTAATGGAAACCCTCTCTTTTGGGGGTTCACCAAGCGAAGAACTCTTTATGGTGCTAGCTGGAACAGTGTAGTGTTAGAAGGTTATTAGTTGCTGGTTAGTGCGCTCTGATGAAGTTTCTGGAAATGTCACATTTTTCTTTTTCTTTTTAAAACGTGGACTCTTCCTCCTTTATAACCACAGTTCCATCTCAGATCTCTGTGTGGAACCTGTGATTTAGTGGTATGTTGGATGTGAAACCCAGGTTCTAGCTGTTTTTTTTTTTTTTTTTGGTGAAAGAACCTCAAGAGTTCAATCAGGATCGTCTTGCCTTTTTATGTGCCCTGGTACTTTCTGTCCTAGTGTCAGGTTCTTTTTAATGGAAGACTCAATGGACTGCAGCAGATGCCGAGCCACCATGCTGTGTGACGTTCTCAGCGTGTGTCAAAGCTCCTTGGCTCACTTTTTGATCCTCATGCACTATAGATATCACTGAGTTCATGTGCCTCACATCTCTGCTGCACTCGCTTGTCAAATAATTCTTTCCCCAAGCTGAAGCAATACAGCGTTGTAACTTAACACAACCCAGGTTGTGTACACTGTATATCGTCATATATTATTTATTTTGCAGAATAGGTTCACTTTGTGGTTCTGTTTTTTTTTTTCACTTTTACTTTGCAGAATTTCCATCAAACCTCCTCACTGTTATCCTGCTTTGTTGAATAACGCATGAAATCTGCTGCTGCCTGCTGAGCTTTACAATCTGGTCGAAGTGTGTCAGCAAAGAATAGATGGAATTTTTGTTCCTTATATGCTGCAATCCAAAATAACACACACACACACACACACACACACAAACATCTTTTGGTTGTTCAGGGAGCTTATAGCGTTGAAAGACGTGAATAATAAAAATATTCTAGATCTCAAGATTCTTCTCTTTCGTTGTATCACTGCAGCCGGTGTAAAAACACTGTACATCATAGCTGCTTGGTTCATTTTTCATAACTCGAGATACAGCTAGCGGTCGCTAAATTATGAATGAAACTTCAGACCATATAGTAGGGTCCAAAATACAGAGTCTGCAAGCAAGTAAGATTTCCCAAATATTACGTAGTTCTTTATAAGTATCAGTTTAAAGAGCTGTTCTTATTTACTTATTTAAGAACTTAATACAGTAGCAATGATAAAGCATAATTTTAGAGGATTACTACTACTAGTCCTCCTACATGTATAGTCAACTCTGAAATTATTGGCACCCTTCAAAAGATTACACAAATAAATGATTGTGTAAATACATAATAGTTAAATTTTTTCATTCATTTATTAATCTTCAGTACATGCTTTTTCATTGTCATGGTCACAGTGGATCCTGAGCCTGCCCTCAAACCCGAGAACACTGCAAACAAGCAACCTGGCTGGGATGCCAGGGCATTGTAGGGCACCATTCACACACTCATTCACACCCAATAGCGTAGCCAGTCTATGCTTTGGAATTTCCTTCAGGTTGTCCGGTTTCCTCCCACCTCCCAAAAACATGCCAGGAGATGTACTCTAAATTCCCCCTAGGTGTGGATGAGTGTGTTAATATGTGTATGTGGTGTCCTGTGATGGATGGCGCCCCATTTAGGGTGTATTCCTGCCTCACGCCCAGTGTTCCAGGGACAGACTCCGGATCGACCAAGACCCTGACCAGGATAAAGTGCTTAGTGAAAGTGAATGAATGTCAAACTGTGTAATGAGTCAACATAAAAATATAATAAGGCTTTTATGTTTTGCATTTTTCTTGAGCAGTGGAGTTTTTCAGGAATATCAGGAATAATACAAGAATAATATATATATATATATATATATATATATATATATATATATATATATATATGTTTTTTAACAGACAATCCTTTTATACAATGAACAATTTTCTGTTTTTTTTATAATTGTATAATTACTTCCGTTGTTTGTTATAGGTCGTTGTCCTGCTATTGATTTTGCCATTTGAGCTGAAAATCGTGGCCGTTGCCTTTGTGCTCTGTAGTCCTGAAAAAGTGCGCGGCTGGTAGAAGACAAACACGGACACTCTGCTTGTATTCCCAAAAGAAACTTCGGCAACCGCACTGCAAAATTTCCCCTGGCACTATTCATACTCACTTTCTCATATGCAATTTCCTGCTCTTTGTACCGATGAGTTCTTAAATAGCCCTCGAAAGACACCCCTGGGTACCTGTCCTCTATACACATCCCTCCACACAGGGTAGATGAATGTGTGTGTGTGTGTGTGCGCACTGGAGAAAAAGCTGGTCTATCTATCGACCCGCAGCACAGCAGCAACTCAATACACCACTGCTATTGATTTCCCGTACGTGGCCCGGCCACCTCCCTACAACAGAGTGGCCAAACCAACAAGCTGATAAAATGATGGATATTGTTTGCCCCTGTTGGAGAAAGAATTTATAGGAGAATACACGGTCCCTGGGCTGAATTTTGAATTTGTAAGCTGGGATGGATTTATATTCGTGTCTACACCGCTGAGCAATTTCACATCTTTAAATTTCCCTTCAATAACATCGCTCATATGCGTATTCCGAGGCGAATCTGAACGACAGCATTGCAATACCAATTAAAAGCCAATAATGGTGCGAGAATGGCATGGCTCTGTGAATAGCACCCATTTCGATTGCATCACCTCCTGTGGGGTTTTTCAGAACTATTCTCCACACTGCTGCTCCCAGCGAGTCATTATAGCAAACAAAACCACAGTAGCAGGAGTTTTTAGAAGTTTGGAAAGCAGTGGGAACAAACGGCAGGAACATGGGGGATCTTACGGAGCAGCTTCTAAAGGATGAGAGGAAAGAAGTGTACTTGATGTACAGTCTAAGCTTTGGTTCTATGCAAGGTTTTATTTGAGTACCTCCTTTATTTTATACTGTTGTTATATATCTTCAGAAATGGCAAAAGAAATACGACAATATCTGATTATCTAAAAAAAATTAGTTAAATTAGTTAAAATGAGTTAAATTAGCTAAATTTGTTCACTAACTTCTGTGACAGCTTCCAGCTGTTTCTGTAGCCGGTTTTAATGACTGTCAGGCTAAAATTAATTTTAGCCTTCATCTTCTTCTTGTGAAATGGGTCAGATAATTACGCTATTACGTTAATATGCTAACTTGTTACTTACCTAGCTAAAAGGTTTACATTTTATGTTTTTTTTCTGCATAACAAGAGTTATAATGGTTGCCAAGAAAAGAATTTTGGAGAATTGATTTGTCTTTGACTGATTTCTGGATTATTTTTATCACATTTGGGTGAAAGTCTTGCTAGGTAAATAACAAATATTTTCCTAAGCTTAAAAATATCAATTTCAGTGTTGCTCTTCACCCAGCCCACCATCACTGAATTTAAATTGTTTATCAAGATGAATATCAGTTCTAGAGGGAATTTTTTTTAGCACTGGAAGTACTCAAAGTAGAACTTCTCATTACATTGGTTAGCATACAATGTTTTTACTATGGCTTTTTTGCACTTTCCTCTGCAAGATGGTAAGATTTTTCCCAAGCCACCATTCATCCTTAAATTTGACCATTTCTTAAAAATGTGGACGTCTAAGACTGAGTGTGACGATTCTATCAAACCAAATCCATGTTTGTAATGTTCCGTGTTCGTTTATGCCCTAAATTCCTCCAAATACACCATTTAGAGCTTTTCATTTTAAGCAGATGGTCACATTTGCTCCATCTCATTGTGTCAGTTTAATTCCTTATTAACACCATGTATGTGTGTCTGACCAGCAGGAGGCGCTGTGAGTGAAAATGAAGTCCCTCACCTGGTGTGTACCCTTCACCCTTCTCCTCGCAGCCCTCACCCTTCCCTCACAAAGCGCTGAGAATCCTGGCAGCAAAAATGTACAGGATCGCGAGGAGGCGCCGTTTCATGGAGGCATTTGGAGGAGGCAGGGTTCACGAGGCCTGTTTTCCCACAAATCTTTGCAGTCTGAAGATGATGGAGTGGGTCTGGAGGGTTTGAGCCCAGTCAGGCTGGAAATGGGACCAGGAGATTGGGGTAGAGAAAGAGGCATAAGGCACACAAGAGGGCACAAGCAGCATCAAGGAGGAGAGTTCCAGCGCAAAGGCAGGAAGAATGGGCAAGTGGACGGCAAGAGACATGGACGCAAGGACAAAGTACATGGGCAAGGTGTCTACAGATTCATCTTGTGTACTGATTGAGGAATGCATAGATATTAATGAAAATAGGGGGGTTATAAGAGTATCTAGGGGTCATAACCCACTGCTAACCTAAAACCAATGGAGGAAATAGCTGCAGGTGAAGGTTAAATGAGTGTATTACTTAAATATCTGACTCCAATTTATAAGGTTAATATAACTGATTCCAAACAACAAGCTTGTAAAAACATTACATTCCCAGTCTCAGTGGCTTAAGTTGCTACTGAAATCACATTGTTCACCATGAATGTGTTAAAATGATACCAAACATGCCATCAAAATATAATGATATAATGTAAATAAAAATGAATTTCCCTGACCCACATTCTTGACTCCATTGTTCTGACCATTTCTGCCACAATCTTAAAAATCCACTACAAATATGAAACCCATGGATGAAAAAATGACATTAAATTACATTTAAATAACCCAAGGACATCATGAGGTGTCTGTAAGTTAGATGAGCTGTGAATGCAACATGGACGTAAATCCAATTTTTTCCATTTATTGACTAAACACAATCATGCATTCTGTGTATTATGTGATAATGCTCTTTCAGGGTTCTTCCATGACCCCAGCACAGGATTTGGCTCTCCGATGAGAGACGTAGACGAAGCCTATGCCCGCTTGTCCAATCGTGAAGCTGCTGCACTTGCAGAAGGCCCCGCCTCTCGCATCCCGGTAGCCACAGCGATGCCTGAGCATCCACCAACCCGAGCCCCGACCTCCACCAAACCACAGGTATCAATTCAGCCAAACTGCCCTTGAAAGGTTTTCACTTCAATAGGATGTTGAGCTTTAGGAGGGATTTATCCTGGTTCATTGCCACACTACTGAGGTCTGTGTTTCCGCATGAAGTGTGTCTTTGAATGGTGCTGTTATTTGTTGAATAGAGAAGGACAGAAAATGGTGAAATGTGTGTTTCGAGATAAGACATTTGTCCATTTAAATGGGTTATTTTAAAGAGTTATGGTTTTCAGTTTTATCATTTACATGCACAGAATGTAGCAGGTTTTTTTTTTTTTTACCATACTTGCTTTGTGTTTCTAATCCAAGTTAATGTAATGCTCATTTTCTCAATGACATAAAACAAAGAGATCAGGATGGTTTTGTTGGTCATGTTTTGAAACATATGGATAAAATGATGACCACCATGCTGAGTACCAGCTAAAAAAAAGAAGAAAAATGATCACTTACTGAGATTATTAACTACATAACCTGATTCAAATCAAAGAAAATACAAGACAGGGGCCAGTCTTTCTCCCTACCTAAATAAAACTAAAAATGTACTGATTTGTATTGTACATGAAATACATTAGGCCACTACTGTGCATTCAGCATTTTGCGTTTTGGCTCGAATATACAAAGTAGTACATTTGCACATGATGAACATTTCTTTTGCATTTCGTCAAATACCAAATTTGAAGTTTTAGTTCAGCGATTTTACGAAAAAATGTTCGCGATTCCAAAACTTTGTGGAGAACACATTCAAGTAGCTGAAAAAAAAATAGCACAGTAGATCCTGAGTGTACTATAAATATGCTTGGGTTGTTTCATCACTGCAGGTGCACCATGTGTGAGGGACCTGATCGTGTAGATTTATTTGGCTGTGGCGCAGCACCTCTGCTTCTTTATTACTGCATGTGGGAGCCTCTCCTGCTGCTCATAACATGGGCCAAATGAGCTCAGTGCATGCTGGGATGGAGGCGGGGGGAAGGGGAGCGCCAAACAACACCAGTGCTGGGGAGAGAGGTGTCGCTCGCTTGCTCGCTTGCTTGTCCGTCCGTCCTCCTCCTCCTCCTCGTCCTCCTCCTCCTCATAACCATCTGTTCTCTTTTCTCCTCCACTGGCTTGTTGTCAAGTGTGTGCTTCCTGTCGCTTTCCCCAATTAAGCTTGTTGTCATTTGTGTATCCAATATCAAGCTCATGTTTGGTTACCATGGCACGTTTAGCTTCCTTTCTACATAGAGTGAGGATGACAAACACACTCATTACCACAACCAGAGAGAGAAAAAAGATTTTTTTAAAAATGATATATTATTGTCTTACTGTCCTCACATTTAACTTCACACATTTGATGTGTAATGTCTCAGGGTAACCGTTTACCTCATTGCAGTTAAGAAATTTGTCTTTTCACAGCTTTTTTTTTTTTATTCAAGAGTAACTTTTAATGCAAGAGTTAACTTTTCACCTCCACCATGACCACATGTTAACTGCTATACTAGCAAGCTAGGAGAATGACAGGACGAGGTACATGTAGTGAGAAGAACAATTTACCCATAAGATCGTTTAGAAAATCTTACATTTGCATCATTTTCATTCTGAAAAAAATAGCTCCATAATGTTAGAAACGTTTGTCTGTATCAGTAGTAGCTAAATGTCCATAGCTATGTATTCACATTAGCCTCTTTTCTGCTGCTTTTATTTTTCTATGAATGTGTTTTGGATTTTACATTTACAAAAAAATTCACAAACAGGGCCACACATCATGACTGCATTATTTTTATGAAAATCACTTTAAAATCCTCTCAGAAATCCTGTCGTGTTAGCTCACATTAGCTAGCTGGCTAGTACTACCAGTGAGGATTATTAACATTTATGAATATGAAATAAAAATCTTGTCAGTTTAGCTCATGTTACCTAGCTGGCTACCTTTAAAACGATTGTGAATATGAACTAAAATCCCCTCAGAAGTCTTGTCAGGTTAGCTAACGTTAGCTAGCTGACAATTTTTAGCAGTAGAGATTAGAAATATTTATGAATATGACTTTAAAATCTCTCAGAAATTCCACAAGGTTAGCTCATCTCAGCTAGCTAGCTAGATTTACCAGTGAAGATTATAAATTTATGGATATGAAAATGAAACATCCTGTCAAAAAATGAAAAAGCTGGCCAATTTTAGCAGTGAAGTTTGAAAACATCTGTTAATATGACTAAAACTCCTCTCAGAAATCCTGTCAGTTGGTGTCCTCCAAGACGCTAACTTGAGGCTAGGATGTATTTTCATGTTCCTGTAATCTTTTTCTCTTTCAGAAATTGGCTTTTCCCCCAGTTACTGAGTAGCCTAAATGTTGCAATTATGATAAATTGGGTCTGTTTGTTTTGTCAGTAAAAAGAAAGAAATACTTTTCTTTAGTAGTTTAATAGTGTTCAAACAACTTATTACTTTGGAAACTAAATTCATTAGAAAATATTGCATGTGGTCCTGAACACAGCTCAATACATGAAATACAGAAGTTTTATTTTAAAGCTGAAGGCTGTTCTGAAGAACCATTAAGCCCTGCTGGTTTCTGTTTAACATGCTGTGTACAAGCAGGCATGAGCTCTTAGAGAGTTACGATAGAATACTAGCCCCTGGGGGGACTGATATGTTCGTATAGATATGGGTTCAGTGCCTCGAATATGCAGCCTTAATTTAGCTTCGATCGGTGCTGCCATACAGATTAAGAGCCCAGAGCAACACAGCTCCCTGTAATTAATTAAACTTGTCTGGAGTGCTAGTGGTTTTAAAGTCTCCCTGAACATGTAGATGTAGTCTATAAACTGCAATCTATGTAGACTAGTAAATTATCCTGATCTTAAGTGCCCAAAAAGCTCTACAGGAGGTTATTTAGTGACAAATTGTACTCATGTTTAGCCCCGCCCCCAAAACACTTTTATAAGAAGTACGGAGAACGTATTGACAAAGCTATCAACCCACACAAGCATCCAAGAGAAGTTAATTATTTAAATATCACATTTTTTATTTTAAGGCAGCGCATGGAAATTGGAAAATGTCATGAACAGACATTTCTGCCACAAAAGTAGATTATTGGTTTGTTCGGCTTTGAGAAAACATATTTGTTATAGCTTAGGAGTTCAAATCGCAGACTGCGGTTTTGTGTATTTAAAGAAATGAAGGCATATACGGAGCCCCTAAGGGGACATGGTGATGGAAAAAAATATGAAATGGGAGGGAAATTTATATTATTACATTTCTGAGAGGATTTTAAATCAAATTCAAAAATATTCATAATCTTCACTGTTAAAAATAGTCAGCTAGCTAATGTGATTTAACCTGACAGAATTTCTGTGAGAATTTTTCATTCATATTCAGAGTCTTTGCTACCAGAATTAGCCAGCTAGCTAACATGAGCTACCTGACAGCATTTCTGACTGGATATTAAGTCATAAATTGTAAATGTTCACATTTGTTTTTGCTAAAATGAGCCAGTTAGCTAACATGAGCTAATGTGACAACATTTCTGTCACATTCTTAAATGTTCACATTCTTAAGCTTCAGTGTTTAAATTGCCCTGTTAGTTAACGTGAGCGAATGTACCAATATTTCTGTGAGAATTTTTCTTTTCAAAATATTCACAGCTGAAACTATCCAGCTAGCTAGGGGGAGCTAATGTGACAGGATTACTGATCCAACATTAACTCATGTTGAATGCTCATAATCATTACTGCTAATGCCAACTAGAAAAAAAATTCACAAACAGGGCCACACATCATGACTGCATTATTTTTATGAAAATCACTTTAAAATCCTCTCAGAAATCCTGTCTGGTTAGTTCACATTAGCTAGCTGGCTAGTACTACCAGTGAGGATTATTAACATTTATGAATATGAAATAAAAATCTCATCAGTTTAACTCACGTTAGCTAGCTGGCTACCTTCAAAACATTTGAGAATATGAACTAAAATCCTTTCAGAAGTCTAGTCAGGTTAGCTAACGTTAGCTAGCTGACTATTTTTAGCAGTGGAGATTAGAAATATTTATGAATATGACAAGCTAACCTGATAGGATTTCTGGGAGGATTTCAAGTCATTTTCGTTAAAAAAAAAAAGCACATACTGCTATAAAACAGGTGTGTGTGTGTGTGTGAGAGAGAGCTACATTAAAGGAAAAGGTATAAACTCTGCATTAGAACTCGCCTGTTATAAAGCAGGAAGCCATTAAAACCGCTGAAGCGGTGACTCGCAAAGTGCTTTCAGATTTTAAAACAATTTCAGATTTTGATTTTGTGCTTTTAAACAACAGCTTTTTATGGCGCATACACAGATTTTTTTTTTTTTTTTTTTTTGAGAGAGAGAGAGAGCTGTGAACGCCTGTGGCAGCTCTGACACTTAAAAAGAAGACGGGTTTTCACAGCTCTATAACAATTCGAGTTTTGCCTCACAGGAGCAAAACTGAACATGCTCAATTAACACTTCGATGTAGAGCGAGGAAGCGTAATTCCAACTGCATCGCAATGTTATATGATGAAATGGAAAGATATGACTCTTGTTGTTTATCATACTATCATGTAAGGAATAAAGCACTGTGGGTGTGCTGTTATAGGAAAATAATCAACGGTGGGGTGGTGTGATGCGGCCCAATGTGAAGCAGAATTGATCCCCGAAGACTCCTTCTATAAATATTGAATAAACATATCCTTACAGAAAGCTTCACCATATCAACAATTACATGTTTTTTTTTTCATTAAATAACTGAATCTGAATTACAGCCAGAACTACAGTCAGAGCTGCTCTTGTAGAATATTAATCAACAGTGACTGACCAATCAGATTTGAGAATTTAACAGCGCTGTCGTATAAATGCACTTTATTGTGTAGTGCTGGTACGAGTGGATCAGGTACTACAGTGTTGAACACTGACCTTTTTACAGTAGTATTATTGTATATAATAAAGTAACCTCTGGCTTTGTGTGTGTGTGTGTGTTTGCACATAGAATGCAGCTCGAGGAAAAGCTCTAGGTGAAGTGTTGCCTACTTTGAACATGGCGCTTTTTGACTGGACAGACTACGAGGACATGAGGCCTGAGGACAGCTGGCCATCCAACAAGAAAAAAGGTACGACACTGTTTTCGAGCCTTTCATCTTCACCGCTAATGCTAGCTAGCTAGCTAATGTGAACCACATCTGAGAGGATTTTTACATATTTGTAAATGTTAATAATCTTCATTGCTAAAATTATCCAAGTAGCTAATGTAAGCCAGCCTAACAGGATTTTATTTCATATTTATAAATATTCATAACCTTCACTGTTAATTTATCCACCTAGCTAATATGAGCTAACCTGTCTTCTACTTTCTGTGATGATATTTAAGCTATATTTATATTTATTTATTTTTTACTGCTAAAAATAGCAGGCTGATTGAAATGAGCGAACATTTCTGGATTTCTGAGAGGATTTTTATATATGTTCCTGTTTATAAATTTTCATAATCTGCTTCACTAAAACCAATGAGCTAACATGACATGATTTCTGAGAGGATTTTAAGTCATATTCAGAAATGTTCAGAATTGTTGCCTATAAAACTAGCTAGCTAACATGCACTAACTTGACAGAGTTAGTGGATTTCTGAGAGGACTTTTAATTCTTATTAATTAATGTTCATAATCTTCAGTGCTAAAATGATCCAAATAGCTAATATTGGCTAAGCTGACAGGATTTCTTTTATGATATTTAAGTCATATTTACTAATGTTTTGACTTTTCTTCACAACTGAAGCTAGTCAGCTGGTTTACATGAGCTAACGTGTCATGAATTCTGAGGGGATTTTTTATTTCATAATATAAATGTTTATAAGCTTTTTTGCTAAAATGATCCACTTGATAAGATGAGCTAACCTGGCAGGATTTGAGAAGATTTTAAATCATATTCACTGCTAACAGCTAGCAAACAGGAACTAATCTGACAGGATTTCTGAGAGGATTTAAATTTGTGTTTAATGCTTCTTTGAAAAATGGTTTTAAATGGTAAAGAATGTTACTTGATTAGGATTTACGGTAGGTACATTTAAGAGATATAGATTCTAAGCTACTTTTTAATTATAGTTAACAGCTATAATAACTCATTTTTTACAGCTGATCAGAACTACGTGGGTGTCGGGGAACTCCGATCGGACAACTCTTCACCATACTTCACTAAATTAGGTGTATATACAATGCTAGATGCTAGCTAGATACAGTTTCTCCCCAGACACTCGCGGGGAAAAGAGGCTGAGCGAGAAAGACCTCAGTCGATACTGAGTTCACCACAGAAGCGATAGCTAATGGTGTAAAGTTAATTATGTAAAAATAGGTTGACGGGCTCGTTAATAATCAGATCTTCTTGATTTCCTGAGTGCCGTGCTTACATGAAGAAATCAATAAAAATATATTAATTACTACAGCTCAATGCGACTGTCAGCAGGTTGAAAGCAGACACACAGTCATCTTTCATAATGTCGTTATTGATTTATGAAACTGAACACCGACGTCTTGCTGAAGTAAGAACTTTTTTTTAACTTTTTCTACAAAGACAAGCGGCGCAGTAAGAACATAAGCAGTGGCAACGCGACCGTGGGCGCAGATGACATTGAACCATGTGACCATCACCTCGACTGCCTGCCTGGTCAGTGCACCCACAAACCGACCAATCAGCAGCAAGATTAATTACACAGAAGCCTGAACAGACCAAGCATTTTTTTCTAAAGCTATCTCTCTCTTTTGTGAATCATTTCAGGGTCCTGCTGTGACCTCAGACATCATGAGTGCACGCCACATAACCGTGGTCTGAACAACAAGTGCTATGATGACTGCATGTGTGAAGAAGGTAGGTGTTAGGAACGAGTCGTTCATGAACGAGTCAACTCTTCGAACCGGATCTTTTAGCTTATATATATGAACTAAGTTTTTTCTTTTTGCAATGGCGTTACGCTGTAGTGTAATTTAATCAAAATGCTGCCATGGAAACCTCATTTCAACATCTGAACTGTGAATTCATTCATCGCCAGTAACCGTGGTGATGTTTGATGTTGCTTTTGTTAATTAAACCAAATAACATTAGTTTCTTTCTCTGTCCAAACAACAACAACAGCTTCAGCCATGTTTATAGATATATACAGCACTGAAACGTCTGACTTGCATGCCCTATGTTATTATTTATTCGAAAACTGTTCTCGCTGGTTGCAAACTTTGTCTGTTTAGAAAAAAATAAGCCATTTGGGAGCTAAAAAGAGTCGACTCAAGTCGATCTAACTTCCTGCAAAGAGCCGGAACTGGGTGTGGCCATTGCTGATTATTTCTTTAGAAAAGACAAGCAGAATGGTAGAAATACACAAATTACTCATAAAATACTCACAACTCTTCGTTTAAAGTAGAACAGCTCCCTGGTCCTTAGGATGAAAGTACAAGAAAGAGTCATAAATCTAAATAAATGTCTACGCCTCAACTCAAATACTGATACCTGGAAGATTGTTATGTTTGGTTCAAAATGCACACATGTGGGTGTCACTAACAGGTGCGTGACGCTGAGACGTGATTTCAGCAACAACAATGGGACAAAATGACAGATATGAAGATCAGATTTTGTATGATGAAGCAACAAATCTAAATGATCGGTTTGAATGAATCTTCACTCAGAATATCAGATCTGAGCATGTGAACTGCTGGGATATATAACTTTTAGTGACATTTATTCAGTCAAAGATATAAACAAAGTGTTTTGATTTAGTAGCTGCTAGTCTCTGAGACTTAAACTGTTGCATTTTTTGCACGTGAAGGTCTCAGGTGCTATGCCAAATTCCACCGCAAGCGAAGGGTGACCCGGAGACGTGGCCGCTGCGTGGAACCCGAATCGGCCAACAGCGACCAAGGAGCCTTCATCACGATCTGATGAGAGAGAAGGACAGAGAGAGATGAAAAACTGATCATGACCCTACAACCCTGTACCTCCTTCTAAAGACTTCAGATGGACTAATCCTGAATTGAAAAGTTTAGCGAGTCAAAAAAAAAAAAAATCAGACCAACTCGCCTGTGTGTTAAAGTGCACTGTGTACCAATGTCACTCACACTGTACATATCATTTTGTGTCTCAACTGGACAGGAAGTTTTTTGTTTTTTTTTTAAACTGAGAATGCTTTTTCCAAAACTTTGCTGTAATAATTATATTGCAGTGGTGTGATGGAGTTTTTGCCTTTTTTTTGTTTTTGGCTTGCTTTGTAAGATTTATTATTTATGCTGCACCTATCTGTCATTGTAAAATACCAAGGAGCCATTTGTTGAGTTGAGTACGATTCCAACAATGGTACAGGCCAATTTATGTAATACTTCTCAAGATAAGATTATTATAAAATAATTATAGGATGATCCAACATTTTAATTGACTTCATGAAATTGATTCATCTAATTGCATTAGAAGAAATTTTGCATTTTTAGGAAATAAATGCTTGAATAAAGAAGCAAAATTAAAAAATATTATTTTATAATGATGTCATAATGAGAAACATGACATAAATTGATTCAATATATGTTCAATATATGTTTTTGGCTTGTTAAAATTTATTGCGGTGTAGGAAAAAGAGAACGACATATGGAAGAATAGATACATATTTTTTTCTTCCTTCAGTGATTTGTTTTCCCTCCCTGGCTTTATTTTAATGCAGGTTTTTTTTGTTTGTTTTTGTTTTGTTTTTTTTAGCAGGGCTTGAGGTGACCATCTGGACTTTATTTGGTCTGTTGAATACACCAAACGTATTGTGTTTTTTTTCTGACTTCAGTGTCCTAATTAAACTAATGCAATTAATAACACACTGGTTTTCCATTTTTTCGTGCATGGACATATAACTGTTGGTTAGAATACATAGAGTAATAAATTGTATATATTTTTTTTTCTCTTAGGATCAAGAAATCTCTAAACACACACACACTTTCACACACTCTTTCACACCTAGGGGCAAATAAGCCTTACCAACTACCAGCATGTGTCTGGGAGGTGGAAGCAAATCGGAGAAGCCAGAGGAAAACCACATGGACGTGGGGAGAGAACATGGGCTCCCTCTGGTTTGTTTGTGGTTCTCCTTTAAAATCCAGACTTTGTTTAAATTAAGATGCAAGGACACAATTTTATTGGACTATTGTTGTTGTAACTGGGATAAACTACTAAATGTTAATGTGAGTGGCAATGCAATGACACAGGCTGCATAATTAACAGACAAACGACAGATGTACTAGGACAAATTCTAACAAAAACACACTACTTTGGGGCTCCTGAGTGGGGCAACAGAAGTGTGTTTGCTCTATTGTTGGGTGATTGCGATTTTGAATCCTAACGATCCCTCCAGGCATTCGTGGCCAGGAGCCAAGCGAGCAAAACTGGCCATGCTTTTCTTTCAGGGTGGGAGGGGCATATGCTCTCTCATCTGTCAATCACAGTAACACTAGCCAATCGTGGGCATCCGTGACCTCATGTATGCGGAAGAGGGTAGATAGCACTTTCCTCCAAGTGTGTTATTCTGCCCTGTGATGCAATATGACCAGCCGATTGGAAAAGATGTATTTTTCAAATATAAAAAAAAAACACTGAAAAAAAAAACTGACCATTTAAAAATCTGTTTATGATCACATGACGTTCAGTTAAATATGGTGTCTTAGGCCCCATTTACACCTGGCATTTACATGCATCAGGGGTGATTGGATCTCAAGTGAACAGCACTGAGTACAGATGTGAACGGGCTCAAATGCATCTCGATCACTCAAACCATGTCATTTTAGAATTTAAGCTCTTGGATGATTCACTGCAAAATTGGGTGGGTGCAAAAATGTCCTTTTTCTCAACAGCAAACGTGTCTTTAAACCTACTGCTTGCCATTTTATGGGATCTGTAACCAATCCTTTGTAGTGCTTTTCTTCATATGTATTTCGTTACATTTCAAGTCATTCTTCATTCTGTTAAATGAATAAAATTTGTCTGTTTTTCTTGTGTAAAGAAGCTTGAATTTCAAATTCCACCACATTTCACAGTTTTTGTAGTACTCTTGAAATCGTCCCCACTTTCCCACGCATCACACTTTCATTACAATCTTATATGTAAGAATTAGGTCATTTTTACTCTCTTTGTGTCTCTATCAGACTCTCTTTCTCTCTCTCTAACACACACATGCATGCACACACACACACACACACACACACACACACAGTTCCAGCCTGCCTCCATCCCGGGCACATAAATCTCACTCAGAGCTCATCTTTCTCATTCTCTCTCACTGAGCTGAGCACAAACCCAGTGCAATCGATACCTCTAAGTGTTTACAAGAACAGTATTAGCTTGTGCCCTTGTCAATATTTTCACAAAAAAAGACATCCATGCATATGATACGCACATTCTTCTAGACTTGTAGGCTTATCTGATTACACAGAGAAGCTGCTGAACTGTTGTTATGCTTTTGTTTCTGATGTATTTTTAATCTCTCCAGTCTATGCTGCATTGTGCCTGGTGCTGGAACAGATATAGATCACACACACACACACACACACACACACTAGGTTCACCTGGGACCTGCTTTGACTGTAAAACACACCTTAAAGCATGAGATTTAAAAAAAGAAAAAGAAAGATAAAGACTCTCTGGAACAATGACATTGTGGACGTCATTTACTAAAGACATGTCTAACAGGTTTAAAATGATAGTAGAACTCGAGAACCACAATTTCCTCATACAAGAAGTCTCATGGCTTTTAAGAATCGGATTTCATCACCAGTCATTATTTCTATAATGTGCATACAATTCTGCATCACGGGTTGATTTGTTAAGTAATCTGGCATGGAGGTTGGTGGCTTGAGTGTATCGGTGCATTTAAATGCAGTTAAATCAGGAAAACTGCCTTTTTAAACAACAACAACAAAAAAAACGTTCATAGAAATCCTCCACATTAATCCATGGGTGGCGGGATAAAATCATCCATGCATGACAGTTTTACTAGGAGGAAAGATTTGTTTTTCAAACCCGACTTCACCGTCCATCACTTGGACAAAACAGAACATGACAAAACACAATGGACAGACTGCATCCACTAGGGATGAGATTACTTAGCCAGGGGTGACAAGAGGTCAAAGGTCACCATCTGCCAGTCGTGTGCCACACAACAGGGTGTCAGCCAAACCCCCCAAATTTGCCTTTATGTCCTACAGAGCTAACAAACCCGGGTGTGGTTCATCCAATCAGACCTGTCACTGTGTGGACACAGCGCAGGTGGCTCATTGAATACGCAGTGTGATCCTTCTTTACATTTCAAGTCTTTGCTGGGATTTTGATGAATTTTATGCCATTATTAAATCATTTATTAAATATAGTTATCATGTATATGATAATATAGAGTGGGAATTTGACTCGGTTTGTTCTGACACGCCCAGCTGGGCCTTTGTGCTCCCATGTGCTCCAACCATTTCTAATAACACAGGTCTGATACAATGCGCTGCAGAAATTAAGTTGTCACGCTTGATATTTCACACAGGACAAGTCATTTCTGTTCCCTGGATCCTGGGATGTAATATAAAATGTCAAATATGATGCAATTCAGCAGACTCCTAGCACCCAATTCCCACCTCTAAAGATGATCTTCACAAATATGAGCTGAAATTCCCCAAACACTGACACACACACACACACACACACACACACAATAAGCATAAGGCAACAGACAGAATAAAGAATTATAAATACATGGAAAAATATATACATTATTTAAAAAAAAAAAAAAAAAGATTGCTTCAGGACATTGTTGAATAATTAAGGGCTCTAGAGTCCTAAATGGTTCTGTTTGGGACTTTTTCTGAAAAGGAAACACTTTTTGTAGGGTTTAGGACTCATGACTCCTGTATCAGTCAGTAAACCCATCAGAGTTTGAGATTTACTTATGTATCAATCAATAAATAAATTAATAAATGAACAAACAAACAACAAACAGATAAGATAAGATAAGATCACCATCTTAAAATCACAATTTCTTTATTTTATGCTGAATTTGAGTCATTTCTGTGGAGCACAACTGCTGACAGACATCCTTTATTTTAAATAAAATTATGTTTTTGGCAGACATTTTTTTTATAACATTGTCCACTGTCTTTTGTGCAGTCTTTTGAGTTGTAGAGAATATGGAGTAGGGAATATGAAGTAGGGAATAGGGAACAGGGAGTTGGGAATAGGGAGTAGGGAGTAGAGAAAGGGAGTAGGGAGCAGGAAACTGAGAGTAGGGAGCAGGGAATCGTGACTAGGGAATTGGGAGCAGGGAAAGGGAGTAGGGAGAAGGGAATAGGGAGTATGGAGCAGGGAATAGGAAATACCGAATAGGGAGCAGGGAATAGTGAGAAGGGAGTAGGGAGCAGGGAATAGGGAGAAGGGAGTAGGGAGCAGGGAATAAGGAGTAGGGAATTGGGAGCAGAGAAAGGGAGTAGGGAATAGGGAGTAGGGAGCAGGGAATAGGGAAAGGGAGTATGGAGCAGGGAATAAGAAATATGGAATAGGGAGCAGGGAATAGTGAGAAGGGAGTAGGGAGCAGGGAATAGGGAGTAGGGAATTGGGAGCAGGGAAAGGGAGTAGGGAAGAGTGAAGTGAAGTGAAGTGAAGTGAAGTGACGTGTGGCCAAGTATGGTGACCCATACTCGGAATTTGTGCTCTGCATTTAACCCATCCAAGTGCACACACACAGTAGTGAACACACACACACCATGAACACACACCCGGAGCAGTGGGCAGCCTTTTTTGCCCACTTTTTTGAGGGAGTAATAGGGAAAGGGAGTATGGAGTATGGAGTAGGGAATAGGAAATATGGAATAGGGAGCAGGGAATAGGGAGAAGGGAGTAGGGAGTAGGGAGCAGGGAATAGGGAGTAGGGAGCAGGGAATAGGGAGTAGGGGGTAGTGAGTAGGGGGTAGGGAGTAGGGAGCAGGGAATAGGGAATAGGGAGTAGGGAGCAGTGAACCTCATTTGGCCCTTTGAAGAAACAGGTTGGGTGACGTGTTCGGAGTCACGTGATCAGAGTCATGCCTCTGTCACATGTCGGTTGTTTTCCGCCGGTCAGAGGGCGGGGTCACGCGCAGCTCTTTCTTCCGCACCATAACAAACTTTAAAGCCGTAGAGTTCCGTTTTTTTTCCCACGAGCCTGAAGCGGATTTGCAAAGCTCGAGCTGAGACATTTAAAATGGAAATTCCGCCCATAAACCTGAAGGTAATTTTACCGACTTTATGCTTTTATCACTCGCGCGCTGCTCGGTTTTTGTCGCGCGCACGCTAAGAAGTTGTGACACTTGTTAAAACAGCTTTAGTGAAGTGAAAGGCGGAATTGTTTATTCCTGACATGCCACTGCATTTCTTCTGATAATTATATATAACCAGGAAGTGTCGTTATTGTAACCTGCCTTCATTAAAGCTGCTTTAGTAGTTACTGAGTTACTGAACTTTCCTATTCACATGCTGCAGTGTGTGCAAGGGATTAGTGTGTGTGTGTGTGTATCTTGGTGAAGACCAAATGTCCCCACAAGGATAGGAATATCTGACAGTGTTGACCTTGTAATTTTAAAATAATAATAATAATAATAATAATAATAATAATAATAATTATTATTATTATTATTATTATTATTATTATTATTATTTTACAAAAACTGCCAAAAGGTTCCTTAAAGTTAATGACAAGCTTAGGATTAGGTTTAGGTTTAGGAATAACATGACTTACCTGCATTAATGATAATAATGTGTGTGTGTGTGTGTGTGTTTTTACAGGCCATCCTGGTGGTCCACTGGTTTTTGACGGTCTGGTGAGTGTGTAAAGTGGCTCCTTGGTGATTCTTCTCCTCACATACCTGAGGAATTTCCGCTGCTTTCTCATGGCTAGTTTTCAGTTCAGCAAAAATGGAGGACGTGAAATTTCTGGTGGTTACGAGTTAGTCCTTCCTGCAGGACAAACTCCAGCCGAGATCATCAGATTCACACGATGCATTGTTTAAGAAGTCAGGTCAGGGTGTGCAGTCGGAGAGGTGTTTCGGCACTCGTTCCAGGGGCTTTATCACAGATTAGATTAAGATCTGATTGACTCAGGATTTTCAGACGTGTCTCTGATCCTACACTTTTCTCTTATTGTCCAGTCAGCTGTAGCGTAACTACTGACACTTTCACATCTGTTAGAAGTGATACTTTTGGTTTGTTTCCTGTGTACTTTGGTTTAGTTTCACATACTTAAAGATCCAAAAAAAAAAGCCAAAAAATGTTGGCTGAGGAGTGTGTACATTTAAAACGTACTCGTAAATCTCTTTCAGAACACAGTAGCAGGAAAATGTCAACAAATATTTACCAAGTGTGCGTAGAAATCACAAAAATCACTCAAGCATAAAGAATACTGAGTAAATAATAATATTTAAGCAATATCGCACGAGCAAGAGTACAGTTACACTGAATATCAGCATTCAGTATAACCACATGATTGCGAGTCTGATATTGCTTTTATACAACTGTATTATAAACAAGAAATTAATATGGAGTACGTATCATTTCGGACACAATATGACCAAATGTTCTGTTTATTTCTGCTCCGCTAACAGAAATAGATCCCGATGAAGCCACACTCACTTTATAGCACGTTGGCTAGCTGGTTAGCTAGCTCACATTGATTTATACATTCCTGTTAAAGCTGCTTCTGGTGAAACTGGCGTCCCTTCTTCCTTTTCATCTGATGAGCGCTCATATTTTAAGCCAAAAGTTATATTCCTGAAAAGAATTGTTTGCCATGTCCGCTGGAGATGTCACTAACAATACTGTAGTAACGGTTTCGCACCAGGAAGTGGAATTTTATGCGGCGAACACAGACGAGCGGAGTGATACACACAGTGAAACGTCCCAGTGCGGTTATAGGAAATATAGGCACTCTTGGAACGCTGCTTGACCAATCAGATTAATGGACCAGAACTAACTGCAGCAGTCCAGTTTATTTAAAAAATTTTTTCCATCAGTACAAATTTCCAGAACATTTCTGCAGCACAGTTGTTGTTTTTTTCCTTTTCTTTTTTTGAACCCACGTAAAATTCGTAAAATTCTCAATCAACTGATGGCAATGTAGAACATATTTAGTGCAGCATATGTCCAGTAGAACCTAATGTAAGATTTAGTCCCAGAGAAACTATGACTTAAAAAAAAAAAAAAAAAAAAAAAAAAAAAAA
>CM040473.1:17985833-17999942 GCA_022758105.1 Pangasianodon gigas | reverse complement strand
AAAAAAAAAAAAAAAAAAAAAAAAAAAAGCAGACATTCGTTCAGCTTTCACCAAGACTTAAGTATTGGCACCCCTGGCTTTGTTGTAAGATCTCGATCCAGTGAAAGCCTCCATTGGATAAGCACTTATCAGTGATTAATGAAATAAATTCTACTCCAAACATTTTTTGAACTGATTTACAGACTTGTTATGCACACTTTTCCTAATATGTAGCGGATCAGTTAAGATGGGATTGATGTTCAAATTTTGCTTCCTTTGGGTTTGTACTGGAGCTTCAAGGCTGATGTTGCTAAAAAAAAAAATACAGGAAATAATTTTATTAAAATTCTTTTTGTAAATTCTTATTTCACTGCTGTGAAATAATTTTATTTTAAAATTCGTTTTGTAGCTAAATTGTATAATAGAGCAACATTTTGCTTTTTGGTTGCTGAAAAATTTTGCATGCAACTGTATTTAAACTGGTTTATATCGTTAAACTTTAAATATAGACAAATATTTAATATATAGACTTATTCTGCTCATTTGTACTTATATTATATGACTTAGCCAAACACCAAATAGTGCTAATGCTAATTGGCGGTTGTGAGGCCAGATATTTTTTACACTCATCGTATGAGACTAAAGCAACATTAGGACTCCAGACTTGTCTTGGTTAATCAGCTGCATATGAAGCACGTAGATCATCTGTGCAGATGTGATTACAGTGTTGAGATTTTTGCCAGTGACTTGTTTGCGTAAAACCCCACATTGTGCTGCGCTGCGTTGTGTAATGAGTGTTTGTGCAATGGCAGGGGCTGCATTCTCTGGCTGCCGTCTTCTTACATCTGGGCAAACGTCAGCGTGCTGGCGGTGGGCGTGTGGGCCATGGCACAGAGAGACTCCGTAGACGCTGTACTGATGGTACGTCACCCAAGAAGCTGAAGATTTAAGGTCTTCCAATCAAAATCTAAAAATGTAGCACTCTCAGATATAAATAAAATAAAATTAGTGTTCAAATAAAAAACAACATAAAATGCTTTCTTTCTTTCTTTCTTTCTTTCTTTCTCTTTTACTTCTCTTTATCCAATCTTTCTTTCACTTTTACCTTTCTTTCTTTCTTTCTTTCTTTCTTTCACTTTTACTTCTCTTTATCCAATCTTTCTTTCTTTCTTTCTTTCTCCTGATAGATATTGTTAGAACATTTAAACGTTGTTGAGAGAACATAATTCAGTTTTTTTTTATTTCTCTGCTCTTCAGTTCCTGATTGGGCTGTTGCTGACGATCGTGATCGACATCGTCCACTTTGCCTTATTTTACTCACTGAACCCTGGAGGAAACCTGTTCCGCTTCAGCGTGGGCATGGCCATCCTCAGCCTCATCCTGAAACCCCTCTCCTGCTTCTTCATCTATCAGATGTACCGTGAGAGGGGTGGAGAATACAACATCAACTTCGGTAAGTGGACGGCCTTGAAGTATGCGTCGTTAGTTAGGCTTTTGTCCAGATGTGTGATCCACCTGCTTTAACGTGTCTTTCTAAACGTTAGCCGAGATGACTGAACATCCAGAGAAAAAATAGAAAAGAGAAAATCCTCATGCTTTATTGCATCTTTTCCACCTCAGTCAAGCAAGAAAACAGATTTTGGTATATTAAGGCATTTTCTCTTTAGATTTCAAGAGGATTTTGGTATGCGCTACTGCAAAATAAAAACATATGGATGTAAATGCCGCTGTTGTTGAGTGAAGTATTACTCAACATGTGGTGTGTTCAGATGCATGTGCTTGTCCTGTGGCGTCTCTTCACTGTTGCTTCCAGCTGTATTTCTTCGACCTACTTTGTCTTCTGGCCTTCCTCAGTTTGCATTAAGACTTTGTAACACTGTGTAGTAGAAGCTAGACGGATTGAGTCAAAGGAGGAGTGTAAGTGAATTAGCGAGACAGTCACAAGACAAATGCCAGGCCCAAAGCTAAAATTCCCCCGAGATAAAGGACATAAATGGGTCCGAAAAATTCCTCCATGGAGTAGATCCAAAGCATTTTCATCATGGAATTATGTAAAGCCTTAAGAAATATTAAGCTGCAAATTGTAGCAATCGATTGCATGCAAGTCTCTTTTAATGTAACACACCTTATTTCACTCAAGTTTTTGCTGACACAGCAGTTTGATATGAAGTGTTACACAGCTGCCATGCATCAAATCACACCAAACGCACACGTTGAAGTGGGTAAGTACCTCCTGCTTTTGGTCGTGTTTTGGCTCAGGTCAGTGTTTCCTAATCCTGGTCCTGCAGTACTGCTGGCACTTTTCCCTGTTATAAAAAAAACCCACCTGATTCAGCTCACAGCTTAATGATACACTAACAAGTCAAGTCACATGAGTTAGAGCAGAGAAATGCAACGAGCTGTACAGGACCAGGACTGGGAAACAAGCTACTGTAGAAAACAAATACAAAACTACTTCATACAGTGTCGTATGACTAGGAATAATACTACATTTAAGAACATAAGCGGATACAAACTTTTGCAGACCTTCCAACCTTTAGGCACTTTGCAAAATCAGCTCCACATTTTAACATCGAAGTACTCTGGTATGAGTATCACTCAAAAATGCGTCAGAAGAACAGTTTTCTTTTTTACCCCGCTATAAAAAGATAAGCAGTTAAGCCAATCAACATATAAATCCGGAATGATTGACGGTTGTGTAGGTTTTTTAAACTCTCTGATATGAACCGACACTCCCTGGAAGCCCCGCCCCCTTCCTCGCATCTTGGAGTAGTAATCTCTTGTCTTGATCTTCCCGCTTGAAAGAAGTGTCCTCGCTCTCTGTAAAAGTAAATGGAAAATGTTTTGTGTTCATTAATGTGGAATAAAATCAGTGAATGCGTGTTTTAGCTAAAATTAGACAAGCATATAGTTAGTGTCAATTAACTTTATTTATTAGGAATGCACCGAAATTATGGACACCGAAAAGGGTAAAAAATGTGATTATTTTGTTCAGAAAAAAATTAAACAACTGTGAAAATTTCACGCTTGCTGCAAGGGAAATTATACAAGCGATTTGTAAAAGAATTATATTGAAAATGTGTACTATGTTTTTTTTTACAGCTCACTGAGTTTTTCCTCCCTGTTTCCCAGGACCATAGTCTTTATTTCTCTTCAGGTTTGGCAGGTCTGCTATTGCGCTGTATTCATTTTTGTCAAAAGACTAAGACTGAATCTAAATGAGCTTATCAGAGTTAAAACTACAAGAGCACATCTATTCATATTTTTCTATATCCATCACTAAATGTACAGATACAGATATACAGATTCGCATATTTATATAAAAAATGGCCTGTTTTAATGCTCTCTGCTTTTACCTGTCCATTATCAGTCACCTGTCCTCACTGTTTTGTTTTCATGCTTTTCTGCTCTCTCTATTTGTCTGTCTGTTTGTCTGTCTATATACCTGTCTGTCTTCCATCTCGGTGTCTCTTTTCCTGTCAGACCTGGAGACGTCAGTGGACAGTCGTTGCACCACAGACAGCGCTGATACCACTTTCCTTGGCCGACGTTACTGAAAGCTTCCTCACTTCCTCTCTTTATTCTTTATTTCTGTGTTTGTGTTTGTGAAGCTGACCAGGCGTTTTGTTTCTGTGAGCCATAAATTATTTTATTCTGTTTGCCGTTACACATGTATGAGTGTGTATGTGTGTGTATGAGTGTGTGTATATGTGTTTGTAGGAGTGTTTGTAGGAGTGTGTGCATGTTTGTTCTGATAAACACAGGGAACAAACCCTGATATGAAAACCAAAGCTTTAAGTGATTCTCACAATTCCATCAGAGCATTCTTTCTAATCTGTGCATTTACTAATTTCTGCTTAAGTCCCAGGGAATGTGATGTAAAGTAAAAAACCTATTTATGGGGAAAAAAAACAAGATAAAATGTGATAAATTGCTACTCAAGAACTTGCTGTCCAAGTGGGTGTGGTCCTAATATTCTAATGAGCACGTTTGATCGACCTCTGTCTGAGACTCGGACCTACAATAATCAGAGCTAAACAATTATAGAATTTGGCGTACATCCAACCCCCCACTAAAAACTTAATTCTCACGCTTTTTAAATAAAAATACACAGGCATAGTGAAGGAATATACATTTGGCAACATTCTGATGTGGAAGTATATAAATTAACAGATTTTGGCTAGATTTATGTCTGTTCAAAAACCTTAACTGTTGTTGGCTTTAGGCTGCAAAAAAATGAGAGTTCTATGCTCTCGCCAGTTCAGAAAAGCCATGTCTGTCTACAGCAAGGTTTAGAAACGAACTTTTCAACTATAAAAGCTATCTTACAATCTCCTACACGTTTTTGCAGCTCCTCATTGAATGTGAATGGGCAGGAAATATGGGCAAGTTCGTGTTTAGTGTGTGCTAATCATGGGTAAGAGCATTTAAAAGGGAATTTTCGAAACCTTTTGAAATTTTATAAGAATTGAATGCCAGAGTTGTTTCGATGTTTGTGTACTTTGTATTGAAACAGTAGAATGTGTGCTGCTTAGGCGGAGATGTGTTACTAGGTGAAATTCACACTTTCATTTGGAGCTGTGTAGCGGCATGTCTGTTTACAAAGAGGCCTACAGATTTAATCCTGAAAGCCATCTGACAATCATTTACTAATTTTCTCACAGCACCACAATATCAGACAGTAGATATCTAAATACCATTAGACTGTGTCTGTTTACATACGGTCAGGTCCATAAGTATTTGGACAGTGTCACAATTTTGGTCATTTTGCCTCTGTACACCAACGCAATGGATTTGAAATGAAGCAATCAAGATGTGATTGAAATGTAGACTTTCAGCTCAAAAGTAATCGGACACCTGACTGTTTGTAACTAGAGCAAGAAGAAAGCAGGTCAAATGAGGAAAAAAGTATTGCTGTGTTCGCCATAACTCATAAATAGGAAATTACACCTCGGAATTACGTCATTTTCAACCTTCGAGCTACAAAGTGGGAAGAAACATGGACGCCTCCATGTTCATTGTTTGTTAGCAAAAATCTATCAAGCTAACTGTGATGAAATTTATCTCATAAAAACTGTGAACTGTATAGTCAGTGTTCTAGATTTAACAGAATGTGTCTGTATGTTACTAGTATATACGGTATAACTGATTTAGAAATAAGAAGTGCTACTTTGGTTTACTGTTGATGCTGTGAGCAGCCATGTTGGTTTGATGTCATGAGCTGAACATGGGGTTGAGGAGACTGTCCCGACTTTCCGAGTTGAGGGGGCATCGGAAATTCTGAGTCCTGGAATTCAGTATTTACTTAAAAAGTTGCACCTGATTTTATAGGTCGAGTGAAGAGTTGGTGGGGGAGCAAGCAATATCAGATTTTTCATTGGTGAAGCTTTATGGAAGATAAAAACTGCACAATTTTTATTGACAGCATCAAAAAAGATGAAATGTTTGCAAATTATATGTTTGCTATTTATTTATACTTTGTGCACACTTTGACCAAAGCAGTGACTGAATTGCATGTGACCTGCATCTATTTATTATGATGTTTATTTCAATGTTTTTTTTTCTTTCTTGTTTTAACTTATTTTTTGGATTTTAAGCTGTATTTTAATAAATCATACTAAAGAAACTGAGTAATCATTCTTTTTCTGACTGTGAATTTATGCAATATGAATTTTGTATATATGAAATAAGTACACATCACATTAGATAAAATTCTTGTTTTTCTGTGGTGGATTTAATAAATTTACAAATTTGTCAATTTTTTTTGTTTGTTTGTTTTGAGCTGTTTTGTTTTTTGGGTTCTTGACCGTTTTTATACAAAATTAATGTAAATTAGGTCAATGGTGGAGCATCCAGGATTCCCAGGAAAAAGTAGGGGCTTTCAGAGTGTTCAAAACAAATAAAAAAAGTTTTTATGTTTTACTCAAATAGCCAGTTTTCTACACTGATGTTAAAGTTTTATTTTATGTTCTAGCTAGTTAGGCTAGGCTAATGTTAGCTTGCTGGCAAGCATTAGCAGCTAAAATGAGCTGTTTAATAGGAATTTAGCTATTTCAGTAGAACTTTAGTCGTACTTACCTCATTATGGTTGATATCTTCTGTTTTGATATGATATTAATTTGATTTGATTATTTGATTTGATATTAATTCTACTCCATGTCTCCTCAGTTCATGTCATTAACGAGAGCATGGCAGATGACTATGATTGACTAATTTCAGAAATTAATGACTCTTGAAGTGTCTACTTTTCCCTGTGAATCCTGGATGTTTCATCTTTGGCTTAATTTACATAAAGTCCCTATTTTTGATATTTGAATTTTTGAGATTAGTATTTAAGGGTCAAATCTCAAAACTGTAACCTGTAATTTTGAATTATATGTTTTTAAAAGCAAATCCCTAGCAAGTCCAGTGCAAAGACAAAAAAAAAAATTGGCAAAAATGTTAATTTCTTAAATACACCATAGAACTTTTTTTTTTTTTTTTTAAACTTTGTCAAGGTTTCTAGATGGTTCCTGTCTGATGTGGTTCATTAGAAGGTGATACAGTTACATTTTGCAAATAATCATGCAAATGGCATTCAGGGGATCTTCTGCAGTCTGTTGTAAAAAATTTAAAAGCAGCCTACAGCATATGGCCGGCGTATTGCACCAGCAAAACCACTGTAAAAGTCCAAGCTTTCCAGTGGAACAATATGCTGTTTCAACAAGCTGTCTAGTTCCTCTTCCTGAAAGAAATACTAAAGAGGTTTTCATTCATTTTCTGATTGCGTGGACATGAGGAATGTTTTGGTATGTTATGTTAGTGATCCTAAAATCTTGGTATCAGTAAATATACACTGTTTGTTTTTAAATGGATTAGGAAGCAGAATTAATTTAAGTTAATTAGTGGAAATGCGTTCTAAAGCCTGCTTGCAGATTAAGATGAGACGTCTTCCATTTTCTCCCCAGGTTTTCCGACAGTGACCCGGAACCGAGACAACTATCAATCCATCGACCATCAGGACCAATCTGGCAACGCGGCCAAGCCATTTATCCAAGGAGAGGACCAGAAACATGGCGTGCGAGCTTACTGATTTATGCCTTAACTCATTATCTGTTTTTTTAAATGGTCACTACACTGCTGGAAAAGAAGATACTAAGAAGTTACTAAAGTGTACCATTGCTTGTTACTGCTGGGAGACCCTCAGGGGTCAGTAATCGGTACCTTTATTTTGTATGTTTTGCCTGGGAAAGTGAATGCAGTTGCTTTTAAAATGATTTAAGATTCATCATTAGACCTCAAGGACCTTATCTGGACCTTAAATGAGTTTTCCAAGGTGAAATATATTTACGTTACATGTATAAAGGATGTACTTTTGCACATCCCACCCCCGTGACAAGCAATAGTACAGTTTAGTCCTTTTTTCTGGGAGTGTGTGTTGGATTAATTGCAGTTTGTGCAGAAGTGAAGTTGAATGTTATCTGTTACAAACAATTTAGGTTCATGGCTAAATGTGGCAATGGGTGGCAGGTTAATTTTTTTCTTCACAGCCATGCTGTACCCATTTTCCATCATGTACATCCTTAGAGGTTTTTGATAATGTATTGTTGTAAGATGCTTAACGAAAGAAAAAATGTATATGAGAATTATAGGAATGTACATACTTATAGGTACATGTCTCTACCAGTCGTTCTTCCTTATATAACTGAATGCAGACGAGCATCTGTAGCCTAAATGCACATATATATCTATAAGTATGTTGGAACAGTAAGGTTTGTGTATGAATGTGGCATGCAGAAGTCACGGTATGATAACCACACAATATCATGATGTGTTTTTTTTTTTTTTTTTTTAAATCAAATGTAATTGTATAGGCGGATTGTAATGGGCTACTTGCACTCAAGGCCATGACATATTTCTATAGCACTGTGTACATTTGGCAGTACAGCGAGACAGCAACATCTAACTTTGTTGTTGTTTTTTTTCCAGTCTTACAATAAGATCATAGCGTTGGGCTAACGTTAGCTTGGGGGTTGGGTTCTGTTAATAGGTATTTTCTTACCTCCATAGTAGTAGCCTTTCTCCAGCTTACTAAAAGAAGCTTTGCAAGTGTTTTTACACGTATGATGAATGTCACTGATATTCATTTTCAGACACCGGGTATAAAATAGCACCGTTGCCATTATAGTGGACGAGCTGGAAGCAAAAGTGCTGTCTTGGTTATAATGCGGTATGAAGTGTTTGTGCAAGTAGCCCATTGTATAGCTGGAAAGATGGATTATAGACGGGATTGAAAAAAAAAATATAGAGGATTTGTACTTCACCTAAGTATAATTGAAAATTATTTCTACATTTTAATTCTTATATCTACATTTTTTTTATCCTTTATTTATACCTTCCAAGTTCTTGTTACAAATCTTTTTGATATTGTTAGAAATTTGAACAATTGAGGGCAATGTGGTTGAATTTTGTTACATCTGAGAAAAAAAAAAAATTAGCTCCACCCCTAATTGTCATGTTACCCTTCATAGTGCAAAAAGTGTAGAAAAGTTTAGCATTAAAAGTACTGTTATGTGAGTAAGAAATATATATATATATATATATATATATATATATATATATATATATATATATATATATATATATATATATTTCTGTACTTTTTGCATCCCTGCTGCTTTTTCATTCTTTTGGATTGAGATTGTTCCAAAGTTTTGTTGTTGAAAGAAGATGCTGGATAATAATAATAATAATGATAGCGTCACTTTCCTTATGTGTTGTACACTACTATTACTTCTTAATTCTTAGTTTTGGTCAAAGGCTTCATATTATTTAGTAACTCTTTAGTAACAAGTTTCCTCTTGTGACAATCCACTTCCTGTTCATTAGTCAAGTGCAATCTCATGGGTCAGTTCCCCATTTTGTAATGTCACACTGATGTGGAGTAAATTATTCTGTCTTTTAATCTTTAATCTCTTTTAAGGTTGTAATCTGTAACCGAGGTTCTGATATTTTCCTCAAGGTCAAATTCAGGTTATGAGGACAGAACAGTTGCACTGAACAAGACAATTTCCACATTATACGGCGCCTGCCATGCAGCCAGCCGTGCGTGACATCCGCGATTGGTCACTTCTTTTTCTGTTTCAGTGCAGTGCTTTCAGAGGTCATGTGCTCACTGTGGAGTTTCCACCGCCTGATTGCAGGCTGGTGTGATGCAAAATTGGCAGTTTTTGGATTAAAAATCTGTTTGCAGTCTGATAATTTCTTAGTTTATCTAAGAGTATCATTTATCAGCCAAATTCTAGGTGACCACATAATTATTGGCACTTAATTATTCAAGAGAGTGTGCAGTAATTACAAATAATAAATATCACACACATTGATTCTGAATTGAAATTTCCATTCAAGCAATCAGAGAAGTGACTTTTTCTTTAACAACAAGAACAAAAATCTTAATCTGTGGTTACATCATCCATTAGATGGAACATCCTTAACTAACTGGTAGGGTTGCGTTACTTCTTTTTGAGACCTAACCCACAAAATGCACAACCACCAAGCCTCATTGGAGCTACAATTTGAATCGTGTTGTGGTCAAACTTATTGGCCTTGAACACCATCAGTATTTTTGGGATTGTATAAAAGCATCTTACCCAGTATTAATATGGTTATGTATATGCATTTTTGCTCATATCATAAAGGGTGCCAATAATTCTGAAGTTGGCTGCTTTTCTTAGTTGATCTAAAATCTTTAATTTTATTGGTGTTACTTGTGTAAGATGTGACCTGGTTATGCCTTAGTGTTACTATGAAATGTATATGTTTTTGTGTATACCTCCATAACCTCCATCTTACTTCTCTCTTATCTAAAAGTGCAGCATTGCTATCCTTTCCATGCTGTCTGTTTTAGAATTATACACATGTTTTTGTTCTCATCTCCCATTAGGCTCATTAGTGGTTTCCATAGGAACTATGCAGCCTGCTAAGGAGACAGCAATTTGTTATTTATGCTATATTTCCATGCGGATAATGTTTCAGCACTCGGTGCCCGCAGTGACGATAGACATGGGCTCGATTAGATTGCTGCTAATGAGAAACACAGGAAGGTGATGGTTAGACGGTTGATTATCGAGCTCGTGCTTCTGCCTGAGCTGTTATTATTTCCTCTCCATGCCGATAGAGATAATTTATACCGTGTCCTCATTAGCGCTTGATTTGCTGGTCAGATAATCGGGCTGATGTTGAATACTAATTATAATATGGTAGTATTTTCATAGATATTTGACAGGATTTCAAATGATGCAACGATCAGAAGAACAGTGTGACTTTCCTGGACATCAGCATTTATTTAAACTTGTTAATACTTGCTGCATCCTAAATTTTTTTAGCTTTTTAATTGGATCTAATGCTGTTACAGTTTGTGTTGCATATAATGTCTCACTTAAATAGCAAGAGCTCATGTATGCTCATGCACATACAAGTCCATCTTCTGTACTAAGCAAAATTTTAATTTCCAGTGTTTCTCTCACTCTCTTTACCTCCACGTGTGAGCACATGGGAGAGGTCTTAATGAACGTGTAGCTGCCTGTTAATGGGTTCTTGCTGCTGAGTAGTTAACGGATGGTGAAAGCTGAATGCAGGAAGAAAACAGAGCAACCTGATTTAGTGTAGCCAAGCCACCTACTGGCATGTTTTTGGGAGGAAAACAGAGAACTCAGAGAAAACCCGACTGGAATCGGGGAGAACAGGCAGTAACCTGAGCTCAGGATCATGTTCCTCCCACCTTCCATGGAGTGTTCCCGGGATAGGCTCCGGATCCACCACAACCCTGACCAGGATAAAGCACGTACTAACGATCAATTAATGAATCAATGAATAAATAGCTTCTGAGACATTATCAGATTATGTGTGATGAATGATGTTGGCGTAAATTAGATGGCGACAAAAAGAAAGAACTTCTATAGCACTTCTATAATGCTGCAAGAAAAAATAAATAAATAAAACATCCACTGAGTGGCAGTTCTACAGGTGGAAATACTTTGTTGATGAGAGAGGGCAGAGGAAAATGGTCAAACTGGTATGAGCTGACATAGTACCTCAAATAACCACTCTTTGCAACTGCGGTGAGCAGAAAAGCATCTCAGAATGCACAGTATGTAAAAACTTGACGCGGATGGGCAACAACAGAAGAAGAAGAGTTGCAGTCCTGCCATGATTTTATGCCACATGATTGGCTGATTAGATAACTGCATGATCTAAGCAAGTGTACAGGTGTTCCTATTAAAGAGGCCAGTGAGTGTATATCCAGATAATTCACTATACTAATGTAAAAAAAAGGAGTGTGCGAGACTCTAATGCTATATTATATAATATCATCTAGTGAAGGATTTGAAAGATTATGTGAAGAGAAATTATTATCTGCCAAGTACTTCAACTTATAACAACATAACTTCAACTTCAAATAATGTTAGTTAAAAAAAAAAAAAAAAAAAGACTACCAGGATGGGCTTGCAGGACCTGGAGTTTGTAACCTGGAGTTTGTAACCTGGAGTTTCCTCTTCATATCTCCAAATGCCTGAAAGAGAGAACACACACACACACACACACATAAAAAGTCTGTAGGCCTGCAGCACAAAATCATAAAACGCTAAAATAATATGTTGTTAATTATTGAATAAAGCAATAAAGGCATGTGCATATGTGCATTAATAAACCAGTTATGAATATAGGATCTGGATGGGAATATGTAACCTGGCATAAAGTAATTAAGCATTAAAACTGATGACAACTGCAATATGATCTGCCTGATTATAACGCAATTGAATTTCTCTCCTTTCATTATCCGTTATTCATTATTCATCCAGCAGCAGCGGGTTTCACCAGAACAAGTAACGGAAACTGAAATCTATGCAACAGCACAAACCCACAGGTTAAAAAAAATGTGTCTCAAGATCTAATGTCTTCATTATCTCTGGAGAACTAAAGCATATTTCAATGTCATAATAATTAAGAAGCCTCCCTTAGGAGATTTAAGGACATGAACATGATTTAATTTTGACAGGTTCTGCAGACAAATATTTTTTAAAAAAGCATATCTCATTCATAGATGGCTACAGAACGATTTGCTTCCCCTTAATGGCTCATTAGAGATTTGGAAGAGAATGAGCTCATATTAGGACGTGAAAGGAAATGATTAGAAAAGGCATAATGCAGCTCTGAGATTTTATTAGAAGCCGACACAGACGTTATTTCTTTGTAATTTATGCCCAGTCAAACAGTGGAAGAAAATTACCTGGAGATGTATAAGAGGTATGATGAGGGGTTAATGAAATGTAGATGAGATACTTCACAAAAATGCATTGCTGCATGTCAGATTTCAGATTTACTGAGTAAACTCTTAGGGGTTTATTGGATAATTAAGGGTTCCTGAAAGGGCTCTGCCTTTTTGACAGCGAGCCTCTTTGTTCCAAAGAGCAAGCAAAGAGTTCAAATTTTTCTAGAAGTGTAGAATAACTCAGACAAGTTATTTGCAATAAAAATAAATGTGATTGTGGTTTGTTACAAATGCAACAAATGACATCAGCAAGTGAAAACATCGTAAAATTTATCTACTATTTCCTATTAAAATATTACAATACACCAAATATGTGATTATTAAACCTATTTCTAGACCTCAAGCTTTACATTTTCGCATTCTATGCACAGATCATTTAGCATTTAGCTTCTTTCTAGACATACAAATGCTTAGAATTAACAAAATTATCTGCCAAAAAAACAAAAAAACAAAAAAAAAACAAACAAACAAAAAACAACAAAACCACAAATGTCTAGCAATAGGTGTAATAATGTAATATTTGGTTTGCTGTAATGTTATAATAGGAAATACTAGATACTAGATACATACTATATTCAAGATATTTTTACTTGATGTTATTGTATGCAGTGTGTTTTGATTAGATTTTTTTTTACACATTTTTTAAAATCAGAATTTCCATTACATTTACATTATGTCTGTTACAGAATAATCCATTTTGCATATCTGTGCTGCTGATTCTGACCAAAGTGATGAGCGTAATTGTAGATCATTAGCGTAGAAGTGAAGGATTTGAATTAAGAACAGTTGGATATAAAAAGAGAACGATAGCAGGTGCTGCTGAATTCTCGATTCTGATTGTTCAGAAGGTGTTGATTAATTTTCTATAACAGCAGCTTCTGTAGGAGCATACAATATAGTAACTTACACAGGGACTTGTATGATGGATGCCCCATATAAGCTGATTAAAAATGTGCATAATTGTTGATAAGTTTTCCGTGAAGAGATGTTTATTTATCATTTTATGGAAGGAGTCTCCAGGATCAGCACTTTGTAACAGAGCTAAAGCCGACATGGGAAAGTCTTCAGGAGGTAGGACTTGTGGTTTCTCAGTAATATTACAAGCTGCATTTTTTTTTGCCTCATTAACTTTAAGACATAAAATGTAACTATAAATGTATAAAAAGTATGACGAGTGGTTCTTTAATGCATAAAAAATTGTAATTGTTTCCATCTAAATTTCCAACCAATCTCATGGTGAGAAGAATAAAGAATAATAAAGATGTGGTTTGTTTAATTAATAATAATAATAATTATAATTATTATTATTATTATTATATATATATATATATATATATATATATATATATATATATATATATATATATATATATATATATATACTGTATACAGTGGATATAAAAAGTCTACATACCCCTGTTAAAATGCTAGGCTTCTGTGATGTAAAAAAAGAGGAGACCAAGATAAATCATTTCAGAACTTTTTCCACCTTTAATGTGACCTAAAACCTGTGCAACTCAATTGAAAAACAAACTGAAATCTTTTAGGTTGGGCGAGTAAAAATAAAAAAAAACAAAATAATGTGGTTGCATAAGTGTGCACAACCTTAAACTAATACTTTGCACCTTTTGATTTTATTACAGCACTCAGTCTTTTTGGGTATGAGTCTATCAGCATGGCACATCTTGACTTGGCAATATTCGCCCACTCTTCATTGCAAAAACGCTCCAAATCTGTCAGATTGCGAGGGCATCTCCTGTGCACGGCCCTCTTCAGATCACCCCACAGATTTTCAATCGGATTCAGGTCTGGGCTCTGGC
>CM040473.1:17946024-17985733 GCA_022758105.1 Pangasianodon gigas | reverse complement strand
TCGCTGTTGCGCCACATTTTCTCCACTTGATGATGATGGTCTTCACTGTGTTCCATGGTATATCTAATGCCTTGGAAATTCTTTTGTACCCTTCTCCTGACTGATACCTTTTAATAATCAGATCCCTCTGATGCTGTGGAAGCTCTCTGTGGACCATGGCTTTTGCTGTAAGATGCGACTAAGAAAATGTCAGGAAAAGTCTACTAGAACAGCTGAACTTTATGTGGGGTTAATCAGAGGCACTTTAAATGATGGCAGGTGTGTACTGACTCCTATTTAACATGAGTTTGAATGTGATTGCTTAATTCTGAACACAGCCACATCCCCAGTTATAAGAGGGTGTGCACACTTATGCAACCACATTATTTTGTTTTTTTATTTTTACTCGCCCCCCCCCAAAAGATTTCAGTTTGTTTTTCAGATGAGTTGTACAGAAATGAAATGATTTATCTTGATCTCATTTTTTTACATCATCAGAAACCTGGCATTTTAACAGGGGTGTGTTATATATATATATGTATGTATGTATGTATATATATATATATAATTTTACATTGGTCTCATTACATTCTCAGTGTGATTTTGTCACTGGATAGCCATATGGACCATAATGCATATTTTATCTGTTAAAAATCATTCATGGCCACTTCTACAGCAGAGATGTATCTTCTAGCTGACCTACTTTTGCATGTTGCTGCTGTAATATGAATAGATTAGGACAAAGGAATTTAATTATTACAAGCCAGTGTGAAATGTGTTGATCCCAGATTATTAAGCAGATAAAATACTCTAGAAAAGAAGGTTTTCTGAAGATACAGTCACATCCAGAGAATGGTTGCCTACATAATGTGAGCAGGATGTTAGAGGCGGGTGGAGCTGGAAGGGTGAGCTGGATGATGAATGACCATGACGAGAGAGAGCCCTGAGCTGCAGCTCCATCCGACAGTTCAGTTTTTCAGTGGTTTTAATGAGCCTGATCCCCTTGACTTCTGTTTGTAGGAGAATGTGCTCTTGAGGATAGAGATGACCCCGTTACTATAGTGTTGCCTTACACACACTTACACTCACCGGCCACTTTATTAGGAACAACTGTACTGTACCTGCTCATTCACACAGATCATGCAGATACAGGTTAAGAGCTTCCTAAGATTTTCACACACAACAATCTGAGATGCTTTTCTGCTCACTACGGTTGTAAAGACTGGTTATTTGAGTTACTGTAGCCTTTCTGTTAACTCGAACCAGTCTGGCCATTCTCCATTCTCCTCTGAGCTCTGTCATCGACAAAGCATTTCCACTCGAACAATAAACGCTCACTGGATGATTTCCTATTTTTAATTTCCTATTTTTATTTCCTGTTATGCCGCACTTTGTGTGCAGCACTTTGCTCAGCACTCGTGTTGTTTTAAATGTGCTATATAAATAAACTTGACGTGACTTGATTTAATTAAAGAGTACAATGTGTCATTCAATAATTGCAATTGTTGGCAAATTGCTGGGGAATAAGAGGAATAAAACACTTCACAATGTGCTGTTATTGGAAAATAATCAAATTCAGGGTGATAAAAGTAACTCAGCTGCGTCACATCAACCTGTCGTTGATTATTTCTCTATAACAGCACGCCCCTAAGAGTTTTATTCCTTACTTAGAACACATTCTCGTCCATTACACACAGCTAAGTTCCCAAACGCAACACCTGAGTACTCTGAATAACTGGTCAAATACTATACATGATCATAATGTATGAGAAAGAAGATGATGAAAAGTGTGTGTGTGTGTATGTGTGTGTGTGTGTGTGAGAGAGAGAGAGATAGAGAGAAAGAGAGAGAGCTCTGCCCTGATTCCTTCCTTTAGATCACAACATGCAGCCTGTGACATGAACTAATATACAGGAGCTGTATAGGAGACAAAGAGAAATGGTCTGCTGTTGCTGAACTTGTGAGATTATTGGAGAGGGGGGTTGAGTGTAGCACAGGGAGTTTATAATCCTTCATCGAGTGTCACGTCACCTGCTTCGGGATGATTTATAGGCCGATCGGTGCGCTCACTGCAAACCGGCAGCTCGTTTGCCTCCTGAGTTACTCTGCATAATTGCACATAATGAATCAATAAAAGTTGCTTGTTATGTAAATAATTCCTTTCCCATATCCTGGAAATCTGATGATGGAGAGCTCCATGTAAAAGATTATGGGTCTGTCTCAAAGATGGACTTATTGATATTGTGGCTCCTCTTTTTTAATTTGCTTGGTGTCAATATTGTCAATATATATATATATATATATATATATATATATATATATATACACACACACACAGTCTAAAACTAGCTTAAAGCAGTTTCTGGAGAGTGAGCACAATTTTGCTACATGCAATATAAAATACTTTTTTGTTAAAGGAAAATGAAATAATATCCTGGGTGACATAAATTCACACCACTGTGTAATGTACACTATATTTCTATAGTCATTTTTTTTGGCCAATAATTTTAGAGTCGATCATATAATACCGTAGTACTTGGTAATGACAGACTTGTGCACTTTACTGTACAAAAATGTCATTTTTTGCAGACCTGGTTAATAGCTGGACCGTTATCTATCTCTCCACATCGCACCTGCCCCTTTACTTGTCTACTTTTTAGTTTATGTCCCTGTCTGATGCCGTGGTGTGTGCATCTGCTGCGGTGGTGACAGCTCAGCCGTGAGAGTTATAGCCTCTTTACTTTTGGCCATACTCTGAGAGGGTGATGACAGCCATGATCAGGACATGCAGGATTTTACGAGAGTTCTTCTTTTAGGAACCATTCAGCACATACAGTCATACAGATAACTCACTGAAGATATGTCCCTGTATCCCAAAGTAACCTTACCCTTCCTCTTCAGTCACAGAAATAAAACCAACAAAGTTAGTGCATCTATTTATTTCTGTGTTTCAGTGTTTTTTTCCCCCAACATCTCCTTTTTGAGCATAACACACGTGTGTGAGATATGTGTGAGATCTTTAAGATGTCATAAATGAAATATAGTTGAATAAAAAATTCCTATGACAGTCCATGTCTAGTGTATCAAGTCATTTGAGTTTCATAACTAGCCACTTAAATTGCTAGTAATAAAATTATATAAGCTGTCAAGGCAGCATGTTCCCTACATAAAACTCAATTTAAATGTAATAAATCAAATGTTAGGTTCTATTTAAGCTAGACATATACAAATATCTCCTTAATTTATCGTGAAATAAAGCACTAAATTAGCTAATCAATCACAATTTATTCAACTTAAAGTTCTAGCTCAAAAAGACACAACAACAAAATCCTAAATTCTAAAGTTTTGCTCAAGAAACTTTGGTTAAAGTTGAATTCTCATCTAAAACATTTTGGAGATATCTGACTCTAAGCATTGATGTTTTACCATTATTTTTTTTTTTTACAAAGTATTATAATAATAAATACTTTTCATGTTTAACATGCTTTATTTTTAAATACACAAAGTACACAAACCAGAATACTCATTTTATACATTTTATCAAACACAATTCAAAATACAGTAAAATACAGAAAGTTTCATTTCATGAGTTCATTCCTTTTAAACTACACATTTAATTCAAAACTCAAGTCAAACAGGAAGAAACGTTCACAGTTGTTCATAAATGTAATTGTCATGCAATGTATGAGTGTACTGTAAAATTTACAGTAAATTAACGGCCATTTTGGCTGTCAATAAATATTATGATTATACAGTAACAGACTGTAAATTGACTAATTTTACAGCAGTTAAAATTTACCGCAGATTTTTACATATTGTACTATAATGCTACTGATGTTAAAGCTTTAAATTCTGTAAAATTACAATGCAAAGCCACTGGCAAATAAAATTCATACTACATTTTACAGTAACATTCTCGCAGTGTGTCCTTATTTCCTTTCAATCCAAAGTCATCGTAGAAACCCTAAATATTTAGTTCATATTATTGCATTTGTTTTGTACTTCAGTCTGGACTGGCTGGACATTAGGGTTATGATGAAGGTCCTTTACGTTGTTGGCTGAAGGTGTGGTGTTAGAATGGCAGCTCTTTGCGTAGCGTTGTCTCTGAAATATTTCTGTGTTTGCTTTGCCAGCGGTGGTCAGAGTTTTTTGGTGCCTCATGCTGTAAGATTCCAGCTTTCTTATGTCTGTGTGAATCCCGGCTGTAGACTGTGAAAGAGCTCTCATCATTACTGGTGGGAAAGAACCCAAGTAAAATGATCAGTGTTTGGTTTTTAGCATTGGTACTTTTATATGAAGGATTAACTAACTTGTAGCAATACTTATTCTTTAGGTTGTTTTGTACTGTGAGTAAACTGTATTAGTTTATTAACAGATATTTGAATTTTGCAATGATTTATTTTATTACAATAGTCATGCATTGACGTAACACTGTAAAGCAGATTTCCATCTAAGGAATTTTGTGAGAAACATATTTTGCATGTTGTTCATTTTGGAGATTATTAATTAATTGTATCCAGGGTAGCTAAACAAAGAAACATGCAAAAGGAAACATGCAATATGTGCGATATGGAAATGTTTCAAACACAACGTTCTTCCAAATAAAAGGTAAACTTATGCAACAGCAGTTTTTTTTTCTGGAAGTTATATCATTATGTAAAGTATTTATAACAGCAAAAAAAAAAAAAAAAAAGCAAATTAATATTTTTTTGCTTGCATAACACGTAAGATGGAACAATTTAAAATTGAGCTATACTTTCTCGTCTACCAATGCAAGAGCCAATCAATGTAACAATCAAATATTAAGCTAATCCATCAAAATTATAAGCATTTTTAAACAACATCGCCAGACATCTTTCACTGGTCAATGCTGGTTATCAATGCATGGTTTTTCTTCTCTTTTTTCTGTACACTTCATGTTGTATTTATAGAATGGTCATTTTTCTGTAACTATAGACACTGATAGATGCATCACAAGCTCTGATCACAAATTGTTGGTTTAAGAAAAAAGCTCATCGTGGATGTAAATTTCAAATGATGGTTGGAAATAAAATACTAAACCCCAGATCAAACCTTGAATTTTAGTATTTTATGAGTAATCTGGAATCCTGAGAATTCAGTGTAGCATTGTAATCCTTTAGCAGCATATAAGATCACCTCTGCTGTGATTCACTGGTCACTGTACTATCTTCATAGATCTTCAGCATGGTCTCAGTGCGGTCATCTTCAGGTTCTTTTGGCTCCTGGAACCTAATAAGAATCCTATATCAGTGATTGATTTCTTATTATGATTTTAATGATAATGATGGGAATGTCAGCTACCTGGGGTCAAGGCGCTCCTTGACTTTTGCTATAGACAATATGTACGGTCCAATCTGTCGTGCGATAGTCATCAAGTATGAGTTTTCCTGCTTTAGCTGAAGAAGATCATGGAGCTGTGCTGGGATTAGGAAACAAGTATGTGCTTCAGAAGATACATTGAGGAACATCCAGATTTCCAGTAACAGCTGAAAAATGCTTTGACTTACCTTCGTAGATCTGTTGCTCATTCGTGACTCTCTGAAATGGCTCCTCACAGGCCTATGAAAGAACATATACATGTTGACATGTAGTGAAATATTTAGGAAATTTAATCCAGACTTCTGGTGTTATCTTTTTTTCTACTCATCACTGGGGTACTCTTGTGTTAAATTCCCAAAGAAGGCATGATTATAATGTCTTTAGGATTGTACCCAATATTCAGAATGTTTGAAGACCCTCAGATCAGTGGAACTATCTTCCATTTCAAGATTACATATTGTCTCCTTTTTGAGTATTAGACTTTTAAAAATGGCCTGGCTGAGTGAAACCACTAATAGATATTTGCATGGTGGACATTTCCTTGCTATGTTTTTGCTCACTAACAGCAGCAGTTATGGCGACTGCTCCATGATGATCCTTCAGCCTCACCTCCTCAAACATGGTCCTCAAAGTCTGCATGGCAGAGTACTGTGCTTCGATCTGTTCATCAATGTGCACAGATCTCTCTAGGATCTCCTCTGTGGAGTCCGTGTTGATGAGCGAGTGATGCTTGGTCAGGTCTCTGTGCAACTCCTGCATCTGGTCCTTCAGCTTTTGAATCTCTGTCTGTAGAATCTGGTTCAAACAGGAGGTATAAGTTTATGTGCAGTTATCCAACACTGTTCAGAAAGAAAACCTTAACAGGCGTGTCAGCAGACAAGACCGCTAGTACACCATATGTACTCCAAGCAATAGTAAGAAATCAGCAAGGCAATGTTTTTTCGTGACCGCTCCTTAATAATTAGCGGCTCTTCCACAGTCTTCTGATTAAGGCTATTGCTGTTTGACGTAGGTGGAGAACAAGTATCTCACCTGATACTTGTGCTCATAGTTGCGGCAGTGCTCGGTGAAGGGCGTCTCCTCACCCTCAGCCAATAGGACCTTAGTACAGATGTAGCGGTGTGAAGCGGCT
This sequence comes from Pangasianodon gigas, assembly GCA_022758105.1. Lineage (NCBI taxonomy): Eukaryota > Metazoa > Chordata > Actinopteri > Siluriformes > Pangasiidae > Pangasianodon > Pangasianodon gigas. The sequence continues at coordinate 17,979,282 of CM040473.1, read as the reverse complement.
CTACGTCCCAGAGAAGGGACCTGAGGCATGGCACTTAGAGAGAGTGATGACATGGACTGAGAAGGCTGTAGCATGAGAAGAAGACAAGCCAGAGACATGGAGAATGGACATTATCTCAATATATACAGTTCATGATAAATGTGAACCATTTAATAAGAAAGACTTAGTGTGAGATGGAAATCATAGCATGATGGTTCTTTTATTTGTTGCTCCAAGAATCCTGTGAAATAATTTCAAGTACACACATTCTAATGATAAAACGATCAATGCCAGTTCATTCTACAAGAATGTTCTGCATCTTAGCTTCACACTACTATTAAAACTTTGGAAGTATTACAAGAAGGAGTTACGACCAAATGTACTCATGTGAATACCAAATACATACAAGATAATAAAGATAATGCAAAGTAATCTCATTAAAGTTTATGTAAGGTGTGAACCTCAGTACAGGGTTCTCATGTTTTTCTTTTGATAAAATTCCAGAAGTTTAGTCATTTTCCACTCAACTTGACAGACTTTCCTTGACCACATTTCTTGCTAATGTTTAAGATTTGTGTTTAATGACAATGAATTTAGAAACAGGGTCCTCTGTGTTACTTTGACAACAGAATATCCATAACAATAATATCCATACTTTTCACCCAAAGGTTCCCAGACCTGTGCAAGAATCCTACAAAATGAACCTGTAGAAATATTAACCAGGAAGCTTGAACTTATATAACAACATTGCTAACTTCATTTAAATTGAACACTATGCCACCATAGAACTATTCACAGTGAAAAGCTGCCAATTACATCATGATAACAATCAAGAATCAAGATTAAGGGTTATGATTTAAACTATTATCAATTCATTAAAATAAAAACAGAATTGGGATTACCGTAATGATGAAGATCACTGTTTTCTGTTGGCTAAACACACAAATGTTGAGTTCCTTGAGAGTTTCTAGGCAATATGCCCCACACCCGTGTCATGTGTAAGCCTTGGCCACTCCGCCTGACCCATACCAATTTAAGATATCGTCACAGGTGGCAGAACAAACTGGCCTCACATCCCACCCTCTCTGTACGTTGGCCCTGTGCTCTGAGCTCAATCCTGAAGAGTTCTGTGTAATTCTGTTAAAAATAGTGAGAGAAGCCAGAACGTGCCCTAGGCCTGTGTGTTGCCATGGTCAGGCCAAAAGAGCTGAAAACAGCCAGGGATGATTGATGTGGAAAGTTGCTGACGACACCTGTGTCATCCAATATCCTCAGAGAAAAGGGGGTAAAAGAATTCTGTGTTGTTACGTACAACCCAATCAGTCAACAACTGCATACGTGCTACATGTACCCAATACTTCCTGCCGATAGATAGGGTGAAACAAACACTGCAGGTTTCCAGGAATGAGAATGAGAAATCCCAAGGAGAGGTTACTGTTATTGCACAAACATACCGTTATAGCACCTGCCAGAGGCCTTAAAATAGAGCGAGCCCGGTGCTAGACGAGCTTTAGCACTTCACACGTTGCCATTCCACAACACTCCTCTTTGGTATGCAAGTATGCTTAGTTCCACATGCTGACCATGCCAACCAGGCACAAGCAAGAGATTGTAATGTTCATACATTACAATGATTATAAACAAAATGCTAGCTCCTATACTTGGCGTATATTTGTTCCATAATACATCTGGCCAGACCTCAGAGTGCTTCCACCCATGATGACCTATCAAACACTATTTTTGCTTTGAGCTTCTCAGAAATTGATTATAAAAAGTATATATCAGGGAGTGGGAGTCATTACAAAGCATTTAGTCCCTCCTGGCCCTTCTGCCACTTTATTCACAAAGCATTTCAGTGTGCAGAACCTGCTTCCATCATGCTGACCTTGGCCACCAGGAACCAACACCCAGAGCTGATTCAGGTGCAGTGCTGTAATTTTGTTTTTGAATGATCTGTAACACTCTCAGACTCAGGCTCCCTTCATTATACAAGTGATATTATTACCCTAATCCCCCTGGCTCCCCTTCGATAAAGCTAACATCTAGCACATTATATTACATAAAATTTACATTAAAGATTGACAGAGCATAATTATTTCTGGGATATTGCTGCTGCCTTCTTGACATCCTGTATTTTCAACATTTCCTCTGTGAACATTTAAGCATAAGGAATAGTTACAGCTATGGCTTTTACTCGTCAAGTCAGACTTATCTGTTATCTACATATAGGCATGCAACATAGACAACTACAAAATATATAAAACATTCAATGAGTAGTAGTATTACTTGTTCATTTTAACACATTTTTCAGTTATATTTCCAAAGCGAGGATATCGTGTAAAAGCTATCCACTTGGCTCCTATGTACTTTTACACAAAACATTTATCAGCATGAGACAAAACAAAACCCAATATTAGGACCATGAAAACTCTCCGGAAAGCAAACAGGATGTTAAAAGGTCACCACTGTGTTATCTATATAAGTGTAAATATTCTGATACTTTTCCACCTAAATCCTAAACCATGTAATATTTTGATGTGCACTCACAATCCTGGGAGTGTCATGAAATAAGTACAAATGGAGGTAGTACCATGTTCCATCTTTAAGGTTCTCTGGAGAGCTATTCAGAGGGGTTTCTTTTCAGAAAAGGAACCCAAGAAGCCTTAAGGATCCTTTTAACACCATAGTAGACCCAGTTACTGAACCCATTATGGCAGTGTATCGTTATTTTATTTCAAACTGACACCCAACCGTGTAGGAAAGTTTTTACTGATGGATTCTCCTTTTTAAAATAGGATATTGAACTTTGTCAGTAGCAGTATAACCACAGGTGAACCAAGCTATAAAACAGATTTAAGAAAACATTTTTCATAAAGGCAATCTTTATTCATGACAGCAGTTAAATAAGTAGCTGCAGAGACAGGTCAACCTAGAAAGACACAGGAAAGTCTTGAGTTCCGAGGTCATTACATGCCCTGCACCACGTTAAGGAAATCCAACCTATTTCTGGGTAGAGGTCTCATTATATGTACTATTTGAATGTTTAATTTCAGTAGAATATGCTCCATGGTTTACTTGTGAAACACCTTGATCATACTGCAAAACAAACTCTTGAGTAGAAATGGGCCTTTCATTTTTCCATCACCATCTGGTCATAAGACAACTGGTAGTTACTATGATTGGAATCATATTCTTTCTGGGTAGGACTGAATGAACCCTTCCCGGACTGGAGTGGCCTGGTAAATGAAACTTTCTGGAAATTCAGCACTGGCCTGGAGCCTCTCAGGGCAAACCCTGAATCTGGTTGTGAAGGTCCATACCAACTTTCTGAAGATACAGGCCGACTTTCTGGACTACTAAGCAATGATGAAAAAGGCCTGAAGAATTGTTGAGAAGGCTTGACAAGGACAACTGACTGATTACTAGCCTGGTCCACAACATACCCACTATTCAAAGGGTCAGAAACAGGCCTTGGCATAGCAAGTCCAACACTTCCTTGGGACACAAGTAAAGGGGCAGGACTGTGATAACCCTGGATTGGTTTAGAGGTAGAATTTATTGTTTGGATAGGGTTATAATTGGTTAAATTGGCAGATTCTGACTGTCCAGTTGATTGTCCAGTTTGTAGTTGGTTGTAGTTGCTGGATACAGATTGCTCAGCTGGGAGAGGCAGGCTTGACAAATACTCAAACAGGTTTTTAGGTTTGTATGGACGAGACTGAATAGATATTAAAGGTTGGGAATCAGGTTTTCGAGGGTGCTTACTTTGATCACTGTCCTGGACAGGGGCAGAAACCAAGACAGAACCATAATGGTGCCAGGTTTGAAAGCCTTCTGAAGTTACAGCCTGGACATCGGGCAGCTGATTCCTCATTTGGTTTAGCTGCTCAGAATCCTGAACAGAATCCTTTTGAGAAAATGAAGTATTGAAACTCTTGGATGGCATTTGCGTATACCTTGTTGGAAAAGATTTGTAGTTGGGTTGCAGTGGCTTAAACATAGAGTAAGAGCTCTGACCTTGCCTTGCTATGAAATATGGATTTTGGGACAAATTGGAACTGCTAGCAGTGGGCTGAGAATTTGGGGTATAGGTATTATCAGCTGAGCCATATGCATTTCCTGACAGTGTAAAACCATCCTTTGAGTCACCTGAAGCCACTGCAGAGGAAGAAGAACCATAAACAACTTTGGTGAAATAAAGTCCAGCTTCATAGAAATGTTGCATGTAGTTGCTTTGCACTGTCTTTGCACTGCTAGAGGGCATGTACATCGAGGTACCTGTATTTACAAATGTGCCATAGACATACCCTGGTCTTGTATATACAGAGCCACTTAATGGTTCTACAGTAGAACTAGAGTCATGTACATCATCTGCTAGCTGCTGGGCTATTTGCTGCATATAGGTAGTTTGAGCTGGCTTGAAGACACTGGACGATTTGTATGTTGTGTCCACTGAGCTGTAGGCATTTCCCAGGTGTGTAAACCTAGTCTCTGTGGTTTTTGATTGTGGAGTTGATGGATTTTTACTTGCCAAATGAGGTTTGGGGGAAGCTATTGGCTTTTTAACAGTCTGAGGACACTGGCATCTGCTTTCATTTGGCACTTGAGGCTGGGAAGTAGGCCTTTGATAGATCATTCCTTGGCTATGCTCAAAAGGCTTAGAGGTTTCAGTAGTAGGTTGGTCAACTGTCACCAATGGCTTAATGGAGGCATCAGGTTCATAACTACTCTGGGCTTTGTTGATAGTTTGTACAAGTTGGTAGTTACTCTCATTTGGCATAATAAATGTTATCATGGGGCCACTTGAGATCACCATGCTGCTTAGAGAGGGCTTATTTCTTGAATAATATGTAGCAGCCACAGAGTTATTAGCATCTCCCTGTTGTGTGGCATCATAACTAATCTGAGAGAACCCAGGCTTATAACCATTTTGGCCATTTGGTATAGACTTAGACGTTGTTGTCACAGAACTGCTAATAGGAAGCTTATAGCTTGCAGAAGGCACAGTTCTAGAGGAGCTGTAGGCACCATGTGGTTTTAGAAGTCTATACACTGAGCCATATGATGCAATACGAGGAGTACTTGGATCATACTCAGCATTGTTAGAAACTACAGCCTGCGAGTTTTGAACCAGATTAGAACCACTGACTGAAGGGCTGGAGTTTAAGGAAGAAGCAAAAACTGGCGAGCTATAGGCATCTCCCAATTGGATGATGTCATGCCTTGATCCCTGTGAGGCCACTCCAGAGGAAGAGGAAGTGGCATTGTAACTAGCATCCTGGAAAGAAGGATCATTACTGCCACCTGTCGATACCGTCTCAGAGCAAGGACCTTGACCCTTTACACCACTGCAAGAAACTTCCTGTGGCAGGCGTTCACTTGTCGCAGGAGTCCTTTCGGCCTCAGCTAAGTTTCCTATTTCTCTTCCATATAGGGAGCCAGAGCTGTAAACTGAGCCACAGCAAGGAGTTAGTGTAATATATAGATTATGTTTTGTTAACAGACATTACAATTCTGTAATGAACTCACCAGTTTCAGCACTGATGTTCACAGCAAGATTCAGCAGGAGTAGCCAATAGACCCTACCAAACAAGCAAATAATTAAAAACTGTAACATTTACCTAGATTCCAAAATAAAGGAAACACACATTAGGCTCACCTCAAAGGCATCCTTGAGCCTATAGAAAACTTTAGTCCAAACCTCAAACGTCAGAACCAAAAACCATCAACTTCTACAAACTTTGTGTAATAGGAGTACTATACTGAGACCAACAACTGCTCATTAGTGAATGCCTGGAACTCATATTCAAAACACCTGCTAATTATGGGAGTCATTAATTAGCAGTCAGGTCTCACTTCTTTCCACACAGAATGGGTTTGAATAGTCAAGTAATTAGAGGAGGATCCTATAATCTGCTCAGAAGCCTGAGTGGGAGTATTTTTTCAACTAGAAAAGTACCTTTAATTAGCCAAAATACTGGCATTGTTTCTTCTTATTGCTATAATGTTTTTGCCTCATGCCCAATGTTCTCATGACAGGCTCATCCACAGTGACCCTGACCAAGATAAATCAGTTCCTGAAGATGAATGAATGGATATAATGTTATCTGAAGTATTTCACAAGCATTTTGTTACACAGCTAGCTTTCTAGCTAGCCTACTCTCCACAGACAACAGAAAACTGTCACCACTGAGCTTGCTAGCGAACTCAAACATGCCTTCATATAGTAGACATATTTCATGTGAATCGATTTTATGAAATTTGATAGGCAAGTTGCACAGTTGTGATGGTTTTGCAAACAAAATGCTACATCAAAAAGTAGCTATCTAGCTAGCTAGAAAATTAGCTCATTAACTAGATTAGATTAGTGTAGAATTACATTTGCAAATCAGATTCTCAAGTGAACAGAGTTAAGAGAAACAACTATGAATTGTCTTCAGAAGCAATTGTCTTAAAAAGGATCGTCAGATATTCTGATATCTTATCGATATTAAAAAAACATGGAACAACCATGGATAACTGAAATGTTCTGACCATCCATTTATAGTTATGGTTAATTGAGTCGTTTGGACAGAAACAGAGATATTGAAAACACACTTTATTCACATTATTATGATATCAATGTTGAGAAGCTCATATAGTAACATTAAATGAATGACACTTCTCCAAAATTGTTGGCACCCGTGAAAGAAATTTTACTTTAAGAGGCTGAACTACCTGGAATGTTTTCCAAAAGGTAGGCTGTGTATGTGCAGGATTTCTTTTTCTCAATCAGAATTTGTACCTCTGTGTACCCTATGCACACACTGATTCAGAGATATTCAGACATAAATAGTCTTTAGCTAAATTCCTAGAAGACAGCCATGGTGAGTCTCCAGGCAGTAGAGTGAGTGGGATGGAGGACAGAGCCTTGAAAAATCTCATTTAAAGAAGTCACTGAAATGTAACCCAGTTCAGTGGCATGCTTGTGGAACCATAACCACTGTACTATAACGTCCAGCTCTCCAGATAGCATGGTAGATGAACTATAACAAAAGCATGTCAAAACATGTATGGAGTAACAGTGAACTTTAAGACATAATACACTTCACTGAAGCAGGCTGACATTTCTCTGAACTACATAATTGAATGCGTGATTCCTACTGGTCAGAGGGTGTTGATTAATATTCTATGACAGCAGCTTGGACAGTAATTCTGTCTGCAAAGTTTATATCAATGCTTTTTCTAATATCTTATTGTTTCTTTATTAACAGCTAATTCACAAGTACTTGTATTGTAGACCCTCCACATAAATGAATTTAAGAAACATGTGTAATCATTTAATGGTGATATTTTCTGAGAGGAAAAGTTTATTTAGTATTTATGGAAGGAGGCTCCAGTAAAGCTGAGAGGTAAAGCTGTAACTGTAACAGTAGTTTTTCTACTTTGGGACACAGGACTGTGCATTCCGGTAAATAATCTACTTCAGAGTGGTAACAGTAACTTTTACCCTGTTGTTGATTATTTTCCTATAACAACACACTCTGTCCTTTTTAATTCCTTACATATTATATGTTTTTGGACTGAAGATCACTGAGAAACTCATCAAGAAAATCAGTTTAGGCAGTTTTGGTTGTCTTTTAACAGAATCCTGTTCTTCTCTGTAATTGTAAATTATTTAGAAATTAAATGGGCCAATATATAATATCACATAATCTAAATTAGTACAATTTTTAAGCTAACCTTATACCATTTCCTTTTAACTGTATTTAAAAAAATGTATATATTCATCTGTAAATCAAAATATATTGTCCTCTGAAACATTGTACATGAACACCATGTCTTGATACTTCGGAAATCTGTGCACACTTTCTGCCCCCTCCTGGTGAGAAGTCTGGCCTGCATGCTGTTGAATAGGATGTGTAGGGGGTATAGGGTGCATGCAAATGAGTGCGCTTCTCTGAGCATGGCCTTGAGCAGGAGAATAGCCTCCCAGGCCAATGTCTGAAGCATCTTTGCTGTTTGTAGAGGTGAAGGAGAAGGCAAGAGCTGCATATGCACACTTCATTTCAACAGCAAGTCATATATACTGTATATTATATTCATTTCAGAGAGTGGGTTTGATGGCACTCATAAGGAGGACCGTTAAAATTGAAGGACCACTTCATTTAGCATTCATTTTCTTTCTGCTTTTCCTGGTGGGGGTCGTGGTGGCAGCAGGCTGAGAGGGTCAGTCCAGACTGCTCTATCCACAGCCACAGCCACAGATCCCAGCTCCTCCTGGGGGATCCCCAGACATTCCCAGGTGAACTGAAAGATGTAATCTCTTTAGCAGATCCTGGGTCTGATAGATCTCAAGCGGGAGCTGACCAGGAGGCATTCTTGTAAGGTGCTCGAACCACATCAACTGGCTCCACATAATTTGAAGGACAGCTTGATTTTTCAAAACTGTTGATGCCCAGAGATTACCCCCATTCAAATATGTTTATAAGTCTGCATAAAAATGAGCATTGTCCTTTATGAATATGATTATAAATATTCTGTAAGGACATGTTGTCCCACTGTCTGTTTTTATAACTGCCTTCAACCTTTTTCATATCTTTTGAACAGCATCTCAGATGAACCTCTTTTCAACCTTATCTTCTGTTCATTTTTTCATCAATGTTAAGATGGTAACAGTAACTCTACTTCATCACAACATGCTATCATTGAGTATTTTCCTATAACAGCACACCCCAAAGTGTTTTTTTTGTATTTCGTACAGGACTGGAACAATTTCAAAATAAACCAATATCAGTTTTTATATCACCAAATCTATTCACAACCTTAGATTGTCAAAGAGAACATTAAATGACATAACACAGCAACAGCACTACTAAATGATTCAATTATTTGGTTAGGGAAATGTCTAACATATTTTTAGGCCACACACACACACACATATACATATAATTTTTTTTTTAATGGATGTGCATGTCAAGGTATAAACCGCAAACCATCAGCCAAAATGATTTATGTTGGATATGGTTGGATCCAGTAGAGGGTGGTGTAACACAGTCATTGTGTCACTGTGTAGTTCCACAAACTGCATAAGAAGCACATATGGAAGAAACAGTTTGTTCATTTATTTTTCAGTATGAGATCAATAAAACTTTTTGTCTGATATAAGAAATTACATGTATAAAGGCAGATTTCCAAACTGGGTTTCTTTTTTCAACTATGTAATACACATGTTCTGAGACAATGCCTTAAACTATTATTATTATTATTATTATTATTATTTTTAGCATTTCTACATAAGTTTTCACATTATTCGTACTAGTAAGAAATGAAAAAAAAAAAAGATTTTTTGCAGCTTTAAATATTATATTACCTAAGGTTCCTAACCTGACACAGGGGTAGGTATACTGTATAGGTATAAGTTGTAGGTATACTGTGTACGTATGATATCATTGCTCAATAAAAATTCACAGATATGATAAAACTTGAAACACTGATATGATGATTTTAGAAATGTGTATATACCCTGCATATTTCTGTGTTATATACACAACTATTCTAACATATCAATGCAATATATTAGCTGACAGAGAGAGTAATATGATATCTAATGTTATACTGCCAGTGGAAGTTACTTACTTCTTTCATATCTTGTTCCTCTGTAATAATTCTCATCAGTTTAGTTAATATTTACTCTCATCAAATGCTGAGAGAAAATATGTGAGGGGTGGTTTAACAGGACAGTGTGAAGCACAACCTGAAAAGTCCAGCGTTTGATGCGATTTATATAATTTAACTGTAACTAGTCATTTTAAAAAGAGTTGAAAGCATCTTAACAATTGTTCTACAGTCAGGAATATGAATCAAATCAGATCTCTGAATTCTCTGAAGTCCGACTAGACTTTTTGTCAGTGAGACCCAGCTGGTACCAGCCTTGCTTAGTGAACACACAAATGGGACCAATCAAGCTTGGCATCTTTCCACTGAGGCTGGTTTTGATTGAGAGCTTCTGCAATAATTTCCATTCCTTCCATTCCTCAGAGTAAAGTATTCATTGCTAATTGATCGGGATTGTGTGCTTACCATACATGTACAGAAAATACTTTTTTAAATGCTTTTTGACTGTATCCTTAAAGACTCTTTTATGAAACAATTTACATACCACATTAGGGTCTAGTTTTTCCATCATTTACAGGTCATTTATCAAAATTTAATACAAACCTTTACACTTTATTATCCAGGAATGCATTTGAGGTACGGTATGTCAGTAAACTATTCAAGTAAAAGTAAAAGTTTTCATCCCTCTTACTTTCTGGGTGAAAACATGACTCCTATTTTACAGCTTATCTCAAAAAATGTTCATTTAATACTCATATCCTGGACCTACAGTACATATTGAATCTAAACCTAATGTGCAGTTATCTTTATTAGCAAGCTCATCCGTGTTGACATGCTCTAGTTAATGTGTCTCATTAGAGTGTGAATTCACGTAAAACAAGCCACAGGAGACCAGAAATAGTCCTTAGAGGAATAAAAAAAAAAGTAGAAATAATAGTCTATATTTATATAATTTATATCACATTTAAAAATATCAGCTTGATTGTTTCATCATTCATCTTAAAATGGGCATTTTGACCATTTTTGTTATTTGTAATAAAGAAGGAAGGTCAGTGAAAACAAACTTGCAATAAATGTCATCACAGTATGGGTGTACAAACTTTTGCACCCAGCTCTATACTGTGCATGCAAAGCGACAGCATTGTGTTTCCCTCCCTACACATGCAGTTCTGTTTTGTGGTAATTAGAGCTCAGGGGAGTCCATCTGTTCGCCTGCAGCATGTCTATCTACAGAAAATGCCAATCAGCAGTGCAATTCAGGAAACAAGCAGCTTTACATTAGGACATAGCAGTGAAGGTTGGTATGAAAATAAGGAAGAGCTGATCCAAGATCAGTTCTACTCTATGCTTCCAGAGATTTGTTGTAAGGAAAAAAAATACAATCAGGATCATTTTTTGTCTGTAGAGGTTTTTTCATGGGTGCCAATACTTTTGAAACTGCCGTTTTGCAACCAAAATTGCATTGCTTAAGAAAATTCAACTACAGTATAGATCATTCTCATATGGTTAAGCTCAAAATATCATGTATTGCATGTTACTGATTTTAGAATATTAATTTTTGATTTTGATTACTATTAACTATTAATTAATTATTACTATTAATCACTTTCTCTCAGCACGACGTAGATGAAGAGATTTTCTTCAGTAATCACGTTGACTTGTTAATTAGCTAGCTAATGGCCTGTCTATCTAGCAAAAATAAAGTAGCTGTCATTAAAAGATGGAGTCACTAGCTATGTATAACCCAAATCAAAAATAGAAAAATAAAAAAAAATTAAATAATAAGTACTGAATTGTTTATTTAAAATTTGAATCTGCCATTTTTTAAATGTTTACAGTCATATTGACTTGATGTATCTGGCTTTCACTGAGCTAATAAAGATTCTCTGTGAAATTGTGTCGAATATGTTTGTTATACAGTATTTTATTTGCTTTTTTATCCCACAGAGTTCTTGGGTTATAAATTACGATCAGTCAGAAGGTGTTCATTAATTTTCTATAACAGCAGCTCTGACTGTAAATCATAGATTTGGACTGATTCACTCGTTTTAATATGTTGTTTCTATAGTAACATCATATACAGGGACTTGTATGGCAGATGCTCCACATAAACTGAATAAAAACAGAAAATTTCTCTGAGGAGTCATTTATTTGACATTTCTCCAGTGTCAGTGCTTTGAACAGTAAAGCTGAAACTTTAACTCCTCATGGCAGATGGTTTTATGTCTTCTCGCTTATATGACAAGCTGTGGTTTTTGTCTTAAGAGAGGTTATTATCATTGCTATAATAAGAACTTACACAGGAATTTAAATGGCAGATGATCTACAGAATGTAAGTTCATCCTGGGAAAGTCTTCAAGACATAAAACGTAAGATAAGAGGTACTAACTTCTCCTGTTCCACTACATTAAGAATCAGAGTCAGAAGCACTTTATTGCCTGTGTGTTGTGCTTTGAGGTTTGGTGCCCATGTGCAATGTTAAACAGTACATCAAACATACAGTGCAACAAACAACAGACAATAGAACAACCAAATAGTGCAGCAGGATCAGACAGTGCAGTAACCACAGATTATACAAGACATCAGACAACAGACATTGCAATAGTGCTACGATTACACAAAGACCGGGCGTGAGACAAAAGACAGTGTGAATGTGTGTAACATACTGTGTGTGCAAACTGCAATGTGCAAAAATGTTTGAGGTAGTTGGGTGGGAGCTGCTGTGTTAAAACAGCTGTGCAGTGGGTAGTACTGCTGCCTCATAACTCCAGGGTCCCTGGTTCGATCCTGAGCCCGCGTTACTGTTTCGCATTTTCTCCGCTAGGCCATGTGGGTATATGCCGGGTTCTCCAGTTTCCTCCCACCTCGCAATCCAGTAGGTGGATTGTTGACTCTTAATTGACCCTGAGTGTGTGTGTGACCTTGTGTCCTGTCCAGGGTGTATTCCTGCCTTGCACCCAGTATTCCTGGGATATAGACCCCAGATCCTCTGCAACCCTGACCAAGATAAAGTGCTTACTAATGAATGACTGTGTCTTTTTTCATAGCCAGTTGAATATTAAATAAAAATAATAATAAAATAGTATGTAATAATAAAACAGCAATAAAAAAAAACAGATAATCAGATTATTAGTGTGCATGTAAATGTACTCCTTTATAGGCAAGCTGATGAGATTTCCCCCCTGTAGGAGCAGTTCCTGCAGGAGCTGCCATGTTGTGGGGTGGTTGAGTAACTGGATAGTGTCTGAAATGAAATGGTGGCGGTGGCGTGTGGTTCAGGAGGTGATGGACCCACAGCGTCTCTGCGATGGCGGCTTGGCAGTGACGTGGCTGCTTGAATGTTTGGGATCAGTGGCAATTTTCACTGCTCTCCTCTTAGCCCTGATGGTGTATAGATCCATGATTTTGGTGAGATGAATCTTATAATTAAATATAATAAACAGTTAAAACGTACAAAGTCGTTCATTAATGAGTAAATCTTTTAATCTTTGGCAAATTGTTGTGGTATAAGAGGAATAAAACACTAATGAACTTCTGAGAAACTCTGCTTCATCACACCCTATCCTTGATTATTTCCTCTAACAGTGCAGCTCTGAATGATTTATTCCTTACATCTTCTGTACTGTGGAGCAAACTAAATAGATTTGATAAATATAATTTTAAAAAAAATCTTTCTAACCATTTCTATAAGCAAAAATGACTTACGACAAATGAACACAAACCGACTAATTTCTCTCACGCACTCGATTACACTTCCTGGAGCTCCTCGATTAGATCTGTGATCGATTCACTGACAGGCGCTCAAAGCGCATGCGCGCCCTTCCTCCTCCCTTTCTGCCAAAAGAGTCCGCCATGGCTCCGCTTGTAAGTACGAATAGGTGTCTGAAAAGCGCCGAATATCTCGTGTCTCGTCCTGGTTTGGGGGCTGAAAATGTTACAGCTTGTATTCGAACCCCTCACCTTATATTCTACGTGTTTAAATTCCGGTTACACACAAAAACTGCGGATTTATGAGCGTTTGTTTATAGTGGGTCTGAAACGAGGCCTAGGAAACCACGTTGTAGGTTGTAATGAAAGGCTGAAGCCAAAAATACATCATTATTCTCAGTCTAAGTGCACTAGATAGGGTGTTGAGGGATGGGATTTACATTATATATGCTGCATTGTTATGTTTAATAGAAAGTTGATTGGGTTTGAGACAAGCTAAAGCCAGGCTAACGTGCATATAAATGACATGCTGTCTAGTGATAGAGGTGTAGCTATGAATGTAGGATGGGAGCTAAAGTATGTTTATGTCCTTATATTTTGCTATATAACAATGCTATATAACAAATTATAAACTCTAAGAAATGTTTGAATGTTAAAAGCTCATGTTAGAAGCATGTGAGCTATTTTTCCCTAGCTAACTGATTGGCTTATAAGCAAAACCTTGTATAATAAGAGCCAGGATAGTTAGTTAGTTTCTTCCCAGTGCATTTCTGAGACTAATCCTACTGTTCCTCGGTTCCTTTGCTGTTTCTGGTGTGATCGTCCAAAGACACAGTCTGTTTAGTCACTCGGTCTGATTGTATTTACAGAAGAAGCCTGTAGTGAAGGGTGGCAAGAAGAAGAAGCAGGTCCTGAAGTTCACGCTGGACTGCACCCACCCTGTCGAGGATGGCATCATGGACGCTGCCAACTTTGTACGTATACAGGAAGATCTGTCGTGCATCGTAAACAGATTTTATATTAGAGCCACGTTCACGCATGCACTCTGTGGAATTTGGCAAAGAAATCCTGAAAAAAAAGGTCTACCAGGACTGGTGAGATTTCTGGGATGTTGCAGGGAAACTCGGGCAGGTGAAGAGCGCAGAAGTTTACAGGATATGTGACTTATGACCTAAAAAGTGTTAGACTTCAAGAACATGGTGCTTCAAGGTTTCACATTGCACCTGGTGCTGTTCTTTAGGCTTTTTACAATTTTTTTTAATCTTTCTTTAGGTTATACTCGTACACAAGCACACGTGAAGAACACTGAAAGATATCAGATTAACCTGAAAATCCAGCTGTGTTAAAATGGCTGGTAGTATTGCTGCCTCATAACTCCAGGGTCCCTGGTTCGATCCGGAGCCCGGGTTACTGTTTCGCATGTTCTTTGCTGGACCATGTGGGTATACTCCGGGTTCTCCAGTTTACTGCCACCTCGCAGAAACATGCCAGTAGGTGGAGTGTAGACTCTAAATTGACCCTGAGTGTGTGTGTGTGTGTGTGTGAGAGAGAGAGAGAGAGAATTGTTCCCTGCGCCCAGTATTCCTGGGATATAGGTCCCAGATCCACTGCAACCCTGACCAAGATAAAGCGCTCACTGAAGCTTAATGAATAAATGTTTTTTTCCATAGCCAATTGAATCATGTAATAATAATAAAAAAACAGATAGGTTATTGGTGTGCATGTAAATGTACTCATTTATAGGCAAGAAGATAAGAATTTTTTTTCCCTCACATTCTTCATGTAGGAGCAGTTCCTGCAGGAGCGCATCAAAGTGAATGGTAAAGCTGGGAACTTGGGCGGTGGCGTGGTGTCCATCGAAAGAAGCAAGAGCAAGATCACAGTGACCTCAGACATCCCCTTCTCTAAGAGGTTAGTTTGGGAGCTACGACTAAGAACTTCTTGCAAGCCTGCTGCACTTCTTATAGTCTTTTGTTTTGCTTTTTGTAGTTGTCTGTAGGTGCGCAGAACTCAGAATTATGCCTCGACAAGTAAAAGGGAAGTTCAGTGCCATACGACTAAATAAACTTTCCAAAAACTTTCTAGGTTTCATTGACTGAAGTCATCAAGCATCCGCCTTTTATTTCTTCTCAAGCAGTAATGAAAGTCAGCAGTGAGTTATACATGTTTAATTATAACTATAACAGCAGAAGACCACATCGGGTTCCACTTCTGTCAGCCAAGAACAGGAAATTGAGGCTACAGTTGGCACAAACTCACCCAAACATCTGGATAGAAAAAAAAAACAAATAAAAAACATCATCTGGTCTTTTTACAGTCTTCAACTGTCCAGTTTCAGTAGTCTCAGATTTCTGTTCTTGGCTGCCAGGAGTGGAACCTGATGTGGTCTTCTGCTGTCGTAGCCCATCCACCTCAAGATTCAATGTGCCGTGCATTCTGAGATGCTTTTCTGCTCACCACGGTTGTAAAGAGTGCTTACAAGTTACCGGGGCCTTCCTGTCAACTCGCACCAGTTTGGCTGTTCTCCTCAGGAAACAGGAAGTTTGCGGTCGAGGTTTAGGGGCTTGTATGCGTGTCAGGCGTGATGCAGACATTGTAATCTGGTTAAAACCGAGACGCCTTTGAATAGAAGTGTAAATGCACGTGATTAAAATCTGGTGAGGATAGAATACAGATATATGTAGTGTGAAACAGCCTCACACGGACATGCTCAGGATTAAAGCAGTTTCAGGCTGCTGTTAAGTTTTGAGGTGTAATGCATAAGGCAATGCTGTTAGATTTCCATGTGTGCATTGTCTGTATCGGAGAGGGGCTGACGCCTACGGGTTAGACATAGCATTTACGATTTTTGACCCCTTGCTACAAATGAGAGAGACCCTGACTACTACTTTTCAGCTTTTTCAGCTAAACAAGGAAGAACAGCAAATTCACTGAAAGGGAAAGGACGTGGGATGTGGAAAAAGGTGTGCTTGCTTCTGATAGCTGTTACTGTGCCTTTATGTAGGTGAACTTTGACCTGGGAATTCATGAGCCTCAGTTATGTGAAGCTAGTGGGAGGGACTGTGTAGTTCTTTCAAAGAAAATTTTACTCTTGCCTCGCTGTTGTCTTACTGTTTGGTGCACATCTGGAAGAAATACTAGGCGTCTCATCCACTAGAGTTTTTGTGGTAAAATTCTTTTGCGGTGAAAATTTTTCTCTGCCTGGTAGGATGTTCTTGTTAGCAGTGTTGGCAACTCCTGACACATTCAGCACCCTATATTTGCAGCTCTTTTTTTTTTTTTTAAATAAAGTGTATACAATAATTATGTGGTCTTAATTTCAGTGGTAATTGAGACTGTCGTGTTCATGTTGGATATGCGTGTGGATTCATTACATTTCTGAGCCTGTTTGTCTCTCCTCTTGTTCCAAAGGTACTTGAAATATCTCACCAAAAAGTACCTGAAGAAGAACAACCTGCGAGACTGGCTGCGCGTCGTGGCAAACACCAAGGAGAGCTACGAGCTGCGCTACTTCCAGATCAACCAGGACGAGGAGGAGGAAGAGGACGAGGATTAAACCCATGCTGTTCTTTTGTAAAATTAATAAATTTTCAAAAGACTTGGACTCTGTCTTCATTTTGCATGCTGAGTGGTTGAATATGAAAAGTTGATTTCTGTGAGACGTGAATAATAAGAATTGTACTGAACAGGGATATGGGCAGTGTAAAGCGAGAGATCGTCTGGCTTTGGGGTTCCTGTGGCTCCTTTGCTTTAAATAATAAGCAGACCATGTTAACTGTTATTTTAAGAATAAGAGTGCTGGTAACTGCACCTTTTTTCATTCTCAACAATTGAAGGTGTGCAGTTTAGCTTTGAGGGGGAAAAAAAGAGACCTGTGTACTTAAAGGTGCTGTTTATAATGGACTATATAATATTTGTAAGCACAGATAATAAACTTTATTTATATAGAACATTTCATACAAATGTCTGAGAGAATAGGAACAAATGTCAGTTTGTCACAAATATAGTAGTGAAGTGTGATACAAAGTAATTGAAATAAATATGAAATGTATGGCAGTTAAATTTAATGTAAAGAATGTGACAGTAAACAGGTAAGTAGAAAAATGTATACTCAAGCTGATGTTACGAGTGGTGTTGGAAAAAAATGACTTTATATAGGATTT
The DNA here is from genome assembly GCA_022758105.1 of Pangasianodon gigas. Lineage (NCBI taxonomy): Eukaryota > Metazoa > Chordata > Actinopteri > Siluriformes > Pangasiidae > Pangasianodon > Pangasianodon gigas. The sequence goes on along the minus strand of CM040473.1, from coordinate 17,961,835 downwards.
CAGAGATAAACTAGATGGCTGAAGGTGTGTGGACACCGGACCACATCCTTATGTGCTTGTTGATCATCCCAATCCAGATTTATTCCCTCTTTGCTGTTATAATACCCTCCACTCTTCTGGGAAGACTTTCCACTAGATTTTGGAGCGTGGCTGTGGGGTTTTCAGTTCATTCAGCTACAAGAGCATTAGTGAGGATGGTCACTGATGTTGGGTGAGGAGGTCTGGGGTGCAGTCGGTGTTCCAGTTCATCCCAAAGGTGTTCAGTGGGGTTGAGGTCAGGGCTCTGTGCAGGACACTCGAGTTCTTCCACTCCAACCTTCTGAAACCATGTCTTCATGGAGCTCATTTTGTGCACAGGGGCATTGTCATGCTGGAACAGGTTTGGGCCTCTTAGTTCCAGTGAAGGGAAATTGTAATGCTACAGCATACAAAGACATTTCATACAATTGTGTGCTTTCAAATTTGTGGCAACAGTTTGGGGAAGAAACACATACGAGTGTGATGGTCAGGTGTCCACATACTTTTGGCCATATAGTGTATTTATGAATAAATTGTGTTCATTAGAGCTACTTAGAAAGTTATGAAATTCAATACCAACACTTAAAACTATTTTATACATATATATATATATATATATATATATATATATATATATATATATATATATAAGTATAGCTATACTTTTATAACTTACTATTGCTGTATATGCTGTAATATACATGTAAGTAGAAAAAAGTATCCTTGATAACAATATAGAACATTTTTAAGTTTAAGTTTTAAGCTTTATTTATGTTAACATTACAGTCAGAAAAATAGCAACGACTATTATTATTATTATTATTATTATTATTAGTAGTAGTAGTAGTATATAACCCACTACAGCTTCCTTTTGTAATTATAATATGCTTTATTATACATTCTTAATAACAATATAGCACTTTTTATTTATAATATCCCAGCCTGCTTTATTTCAAAATACATTATAAAATAATAAAAACATTAAATAACCTAAAACGGAATATAAAATCTACACAAAAAAGTGGATAAACATTAAGAGTTAGACTGTTGCTGATTGTACAGAGCGCTCGTGCGTTTTTTCCCTTCTTTGTCTCGAGCGCCTTCCAGCTGCGGTAACCTTGACAACCGCTCGTGACTTGCAGCCGGCTGTGTAGAACGAGCAGCAGCAGCAGCAGCAGCCATGCGCGCGCGCGGAACAGCGCAACGAATCTTTGCCTATTAAACGTCTGTTTATTTTAATCTCAAAGTCCCGGTACCGGGGCCATGTTGGCTTCCACAGAGCTAAGCTAAGCTAAAATAAACACAGAAGCAGGATGCCCTTCACTGAAATAACAGCATTACAAAAAAAAAAAAAAAAAAAATCTTCCTCGCGCATCCTATATTAACAGACACCTGTAAATGCACGAGCTCCGGATAAAAGAAAGAAAAGGAATCATGTGACCCAAACAAAAGGGGCGCGTTATCCATCCTGAAGGCCTAACGTTAACTGTCGCAAAGACGGCTGGCTGCTCGCTTTCCGTTTCCGCGCGCTGGCACGAGACAACTTTCTCCGCGTATATCCCGACGTAACCTCCCGCGTTTTCTCCGCGCGCGCGGACACACTCGACCGGGGAGGGAGAAAAAAAAGAGGGACAATGCGCGTGAGAGATGAGGGGGCACGCGGCGCTGTTTACACACACACACACACACACACATTTATACACAGATACCACTCACGCGCTTCCGCTCACTACTAGTAACACCTGGTTACCAGGGCAGCACTACTAACTAGTTGCCTGCGCAATTATGGGATGGATTGCCATGGCAACAGACCAGACGTCACGAGCTGGAGCTGGGCATGTGTGTTCCATTTTCGTCTCTTATTTTCAGACCCGAGGATTTTTGGATAGAGGAGGAAGAGGGAAAGAAAAGACCGGAGCGACTCCAGACCTCCAGAGCTTTTTTTGTGCTTTTTAGTAAAAAAAAAAAAAAAAATCTAATAAAAAAATCCTCACCTTCAGCTGTCCCTCTTTTTACATTCTTCATCTAGTCCTTTAAAAAAGGCGTTGCTTAACCGGGAGTTTGTGCGACTTTTTGTTTTTTTAAACCCCCCCGGACGCACGGATGTAATTTTTGTGCGTGAGGGCGCGCGCGCGTGTGTGTATGTGTATGTGTGTGTGTGTGTTATGCGGTGAAGATGCCCGGATCGCTGAGCAACGAGGAAGAGGGCCAAGACGATTTGGATTTTGAAGACGACGTGCCAGGTGAGGGGAGTGAGTGAATGAATGAAGTGGACATGGGAGGAGGAAGGAAAGAAGGAAAGAAGGGAGGAAGAGACAGAGGGAGGGAGGGAAGGAAGGAGGGAGTTTGTAGCCTTCAGAGATGTTCCTGCTGCTGGGTTGAATGCAGGGGGTAGAAAAAAAAAAGAAGAGAAAAGCTCGAACTCTTTGCACCTTGTGAAGAAAAGGGGGCAGGACGCAGTGACACAGAGATGTCCTAACCACGTTATCATAACGCGTCATGAGCTCCTGTACTGTCCCTCACAGGAAGCTTGCAGTCTAGCCGACCATCCTTGGATCCTGCATGCCTTTGTGCTTCTCTAGTTTATTTTCAGCCGTTTTCTTTTGCATATAAATGACAGATAAATGGCTTCTGTTATATTACAAGAAGAGATCAAATTATCTAAGATGGATCATCCTTTTTTCATGCATTAATCTTTGCATGTAATTATTTTAAACTTATTTATATGTTCTTAAGTAAATTATAAAACAATGCATCATGGGACAGAGCTGAAGGCCGGCTCGCTGCTTTTGTCTTGGGCAAAGAATCTGGCCAGGATTCCTCCAAAGAGCCACGTGTGACAGGAAAACATCACCTACATACTACTTCTCACCATTTCAACATCTGGATTCAATTGGACAGATAAAACATCCTTTAGTTTGGTACATGTACAGTAATTTGTCCAAGCTACAATTTGGGGATTTTACGTATATATCTTGGCAATATTAAAAATAGAGTTCTTTGGATTGTTACCAGATTTAGCTTTGTAAGGAGGTTCTCCTTTTCTGAAAGAGAAACCAGGTAGAGCACTTCAGGCTAGCGCAGTGGGACGAACTAAAAACCGTGCAATTTCAGCCGTCTTTTAAGATTATCACTTGTCACACGGATCCCAGTAAAAATCTCGGCCGAATTCTATAACAGAACATCCGATAAAAGGGGTCCTCCATTTAGGTCTTCCAATGAAGATCCTCTAACGATAGAGCTGTGATTATAGAAGATGAGTATGTCATCAATCAGCGTGATCTGGCTTTCCTGTTTATAGGAAATTAATCACCGTGTAGTAACTCTGCTTCGTCGTTGATTATTCCTATAATAGCATGCCTTGTTGTGTTTTATTCCTTACTTGATACACATGGTGACGTCGGATGTCAAAGAGATTTGTGAAAGTGTAAAACTAAAATGAAACTCATTTAGAACGCCGATTATAGGCAGTGAGATGCATCGGGAAACTGTTTAAAGTACGATATAAACGTAAGATTAATGAGCATGGACATGACTGGGTGGGAATGTGCGATGAATATCTAACATGAAAATATTTAACATTACTAAGGCATAATTTCATTCTTGAAATGTAATGAATGTTTTTTTTTGTTTGTTTTCAACTGGCAGTCTTAGTTCGTTTTCTTCAAATTTAGTACCTGCCCTTCATTCGTGTGAATTTGCACACACAGTCGCCATCCTTGAAGCGACTATCAGCTGTGGTAATTCACACTGTAGCTGCAAAATCAAACCATATGTAATAAAATTTCTTTATTTTACACCCATATTCATCCTCCATTCCTCCGTAGAACTTGTCAGTAAATATACGATTTTTTTTTTTTGTTTTTTTGTAGATGTTATTAAGTTTGCATGTGTTTTTACATACCGGAGAGTATCATCTGTCTAGGTTACACTTTGCAGATGGTTCGTAGTGAATTGGGAGGCTTTTTAATGTGTGTTAATGGAATTTAAATGATTTTTAATCCAGTTCTGTATTGACCTTATTAGTCTTGTGTAACATGATTGAATTGTCTCTACACGATATTCCACTGCTATGGTGTATAGGGACGTGTACTCAAGCTACTCATATTATAATACCGAACCTAAAAACTGTTTTAAGGGTGTAACGATCAATCGATTTGGATTGATGCATCGATTTAAAAGGCTATGATTGAAATGAAATTAGGCCACAATCATAAAAAAAAGCACAGACAACTAATATTTTAGACTGATATTAACTGTAAATAATGTCATATGCTAGGAAGGTAATTTGTCCGTAATTCTGATACTTAAAAAGTCTTTCTCTATGTAGTAACCTAGCAGATTTTGTGAAATGGTTTGCACAAATGTTTTGATCTCTGCAATATTAACTGACACTACCAGGAAGCCCCGCCCCCTTCGCCCAATCTCACATGCTCCCGGGGCTTCCTCGCTTTCGAGTAAACGGTTCAATTTCGCTACTGTTAGACAATTAGATATTTAAAATCATTTCGCTATATTTGTTAGGGATGGTATCGAAAAATTTCGACCAAAAATGGCTGCAAGAGAAAAAAAACGATTAAATAAACCAACATAGCAGTGTCAAAACTATCACTACAAAATAAGTTTAATGGTGATGCTAAGTAAAAAGTAATTAAATGCACTGTCACTGCCAGTCACCACAGACACGTTCAAACACTTTGCACAGCAGCAACAGTGAAAATGTCGTCCCTGTAGACACGAGACAGCCGATTCGTAACAGGATTATATATCGATAATGCACTGTTATGCTTTTTTTTTCCTGTTTAAGGTGCATTACTGCAGAATCACCTAAAAATCCATCATCCAGCTGAGCTTTACGATTGCAGCTGCAAGCAAACGGTTCCCAGCTACACAGCTGGTAATATTATTACGCCCTCCTGTACTCTCTTCTTAAACCTGAAATGGTGGAAATGCTCCTTTCTTTAGCCTGTCAGTTCTGGATGATTCCATATTTTTATCACGACTGTTTAAAACGCTAAATCGTGAGAAGGTAATACGAAGTCCTACGGTGCAAACAACGGTGCAAAGCACGGCTTGATTGCTTGATTGACAGAGATTACGCTATGTAGCATTAATAACGTGATTTACATTTACAGTACAGACTGGCTGGATGATGATTTTTTAAGAGAGATGGCGTATATCCCAATATCCTCCTTAAAATTTTATTACAATTCGCTGACTGGACGTAGCCTCATCTGTCTCCACTTCCTCTTAATGCGAATCTGCGGTGGATCTATTTTCCGAAATAAGGCTTCTAATGTTGCTTTTAATACACTCCAAGAATTGAGGGAGCTCCTCTGTAGCTCGTAAACAAGACTCATCAATCTCACAGTCAGATCAGTCTCTCCCTTCCTGCGGGGTGCAGGTGCCACGCTGGGAGAGATGTGATGAAGTGGCCTCGAAGCCGGGCCACGCTTACGCTTCTTTATACCACCATGGCGCTCGGCTTGATAAAATCAATGCCGTCATAGTTTTCTCGCCTTCAGCTGACTCGGGGCCGCTCCGAAATAATATCGGGTTAGAACTATCCTTAATACGACTCCTTGAGTCATCTGACTTTGAATAATTTTTCCTATTCGTTCCTCAGAAGAGCAAATCGATCAAGTAAATTCATAGCCAAAGCTGAATATTTTAGGTCAGATTTTGCATATAAACTACGCCACTGTTCTGCAGATTGATGCATGTATAATTCAAGAGCGGATTTATTGATTTCGGGAGATGCCGTTCCGACTTGAGTGAAGGTCAGAAGTGTGCACTAACATATGCAGCGTTCAGTCCACACGTCTTTGGAAAGGTGAGAAAGCAGCGTTCGCACTTTGGTGTGGACCTCGGGTGATTCTAGAGCCTATTTATGGATGTTTCCTACAAAAGCTCTCTACGATTCATCAGTCAGTCTAAAATGTTCTGTCTTTTATCTAACCTTGTTAAATTTCTTGAATTTTTTTAATCACGTTTGTATGAAAATCAAGTATGAAAGCTAACGAAAGAGGGGACGCAGAAATAAAATCCGTAAACTCTCCCCAGACTCCTCCCATTAATTTTTACGATTGCTCGGTTTGAACTAAACCAAAGCGTCACACCATGAGTCCACACAATCCACACAATCGCTTTCTGCTCACTGCACCTGCCTGGTCCTATGATGTTTACATGGATTTGGTTATGGCAAATTAAAAGTCTCTCTTCAAGCCCTCACCTGATTAGCTGAATGTAATGCAGCAGCCACACTCATTTATGCTCATTTAAGCGTCGCTGAACTTTTACTGCAGCATCACAAGCCAGAGCTCTGAGTTAGTCTTACACGTAAGCTAACCAGCAAACATCTGGATAATCTAATGAGTGTTAAAATGCCCTATGACTGTGTATCTTCATCACATTTGGAGCATATCTTATATAATCCTGAGTTGAATGGAGCTCTGTGAAATAATTTTCCGAATATTTTCATGTGGTCCCTTGCCCAATTTCCATAGAAGATTTAAGAAAAAAAAAAAGTTTATGTAAATCTTTTCATTCCTGGGCCTGTTTTCCTAAAGCATGCAGAAGTTATTATTATTATTTCCTGTTAATAATAAGATGATCTGTGGACACAATTACTTGTTTAATGTAAATTTTTTCATACAGTCATCTTTTATAGAGCCTGTAATACTTACTACGTCTTACTATTCTCTTCTTCTTCTTCTTCTTCTTCTTCTTCTTCTTTCTTTTCTCTCCTTTTTGTTTTTGTTTCTGAAGGGGATTAAATGGGATAAGAAGTCTAAAAGTTGTGCTTGTATTAGTTTGTTCTTGTGTTTTAATTTCATCGCTGAAGTACTAAAAAAAATCATAATTCATTTTTACATAACGATTTCCAACACTTCTTTATCCTTTAGGGTGAATCGAGATGTTTTTGGAACTGTCCCATTAAGACTGATATATATATATATATATATATATATATATATATATATATATATATATATATATATATATACACATATGCCAGTGACCTCTGTTCTGATTGGCTGATCTGTACATACATATCATGGCAAAAATTGCGTTCATAGTCGTGACATCACAACCATGAGGCATTTAACACAGCATGGACTGGGGACAGAGCAGTATGTTTTGAAACGTTTTGGCAGTATTTATATAGTTTGGAAATCCAAATTTTCCCTTTTTTTTCCCAATCTTTATATAGTTTTGGGAATCCAGTATTTCACAGGGCAGCTTTTGTGGTTGTGCTGATATTTCTATAAAATTATGCTGCAATATTCAACACACACGATCGTGTTATTGTGGAGAAAATATTGTCCCATTACGTTGAGGTGGAGTCTGCTAGGATTTTTATTTGGTAACTGTTGCTCTCCCAGATTAAAAGGAGCTGATTACAGGTACTTAATTATCTGTTGCTATATTTTCCAAAGAAATTGAAAGTTAGCATGCGATATCAGGCATAACTCATGACAGCCCATGCTGGAATAGGAAAATAATCCATGCTGGGGTGGTGTGATACGGCCTGATGTGAAGCCGATTACTTTCTTTGTTTCTTCTTGTAAGATTATTTCCTTTAACAGCACTTAACAGCTTGAAGTGTGTTACTCCTATGTTTATATATTATAATTTTATATATTTATATAAATATTATATATTTTTTATTTATTAATGAAGGAAATATCAGACTTTTTAACCATTTATGGGTACATTTAATGTTAAGAAATGTTGGCAATACAAGTTATCACTTATTTGTAACAGTTACAAACAGTCGTTCCGTCACCAGCCTCTCGTTTTTTCTCTCTCTTGAAGTTAATAAGAAAAAAAATAAAACACAGCTTGTCACTGAGTTACTTAGAAACCAGAAAGCGCAAACTCCTCTGTCCTGTAGACTTTGTTTTGCTGGAAAACTTACTGACTGTTACAAAGCGTTGACACTGGAGACTCCTTGCATAAACGTCTCCTCGCAGAAAACTTCACCATATCAACAATTACACGTTTTTCTTTGCTATATAACAACACAGTTTTAAAATCGGAAATTTATTATTAGACTTATTATTATGTGGTGCGTCTGCAATCCAAGTCTCCGTGAATGAGCTGTTACTATAGAAACGATAACGGATTAGAAGGAGCACACTAATACAAACCTGTCATTTATGTTACAGTCAGAATGACTGGCAAAACCGTGCTGTTAAAGAAAATGAACCCTCTGATTCGAGAAGTTAGCAGCTCTGTGGTTTTAATGTGAAATATATAATGGACCAGTCACTGTAGGAGGTGAGCAGCAGCCTCAGCTCAACCGGTCACTCATTCAGGCCAATCTCAATAACTGAAGATTTATTAAAAAGGATAAATAGCCGGTCTGTAAAATGTCAGAGAAATGCTATGGATGAGGAATAATCTCTGTAAGTAAGCGCTCTTTTAGCAGGCGTTTACGTTTAGTTCCTGCTTATAAGATTTACTCTCCTACATGACCGTGTTTTAGGGCCACTGTTTAAAAAATGAAAAGATTTCAAGAATAAAGTCATAATATTTTGAGAATAATGCCGTAATATCTGATATTATAAGAGAAAAAGAAAGTCATAATATTACGAGAAAAAAGTTGCAATACTTTGAGAATAAAGTCGTAAATACATACAGAGAAAAAGGTCATAATATCTAATATTATGAGGAAGAAAGTCGCAATATTTCAAGAAAAAAATTTTTTTTTTCAAAGTAAAATACTTTTTTGTATATAAAGTACTATTTCGAGAAAAAAATTGCAATATTTCAAGAAAAAATCTTAATATTCTGAGAAAAACTCACAATATTTTAGAATAAAGTCAATATTTTGAGAATAAAGTCATAATATATAGAAAAAATCATAATATCTGATATTACACGAAAAAAGTCATAATATTACGACAAACAAAAGTTGCAATATTTCAAGACTAAAGTTGCAATATATAGAGAAAAAAGTTACATTTCGAGAATAAAGTTATAATATATAAAGAAAAAAACCATGATACTAGGACAGAGTGGTACATATAACATTCCGCTGTTACAATGAGAGACAGCTGTTACAGCTGTTATGCCCCACATGTATGCTGTGATTTCTCCTTCAACAAAAGAGACAATTTCCTCCAAGTTTGTGTGGTTCTTTCTTCTAAACAAACGCAGTCATTTCACAGTTCTAACATTAATAATAATCTGACGCTGATGCTACAGGAGATTAAGTTTTTTTATGTATAAAAATATTTTTTACATTTTTGTTGCTCTGCTATGCACCATTCTATCATAGTATTGTTTTTTTCATTGTATTTTCTCAAAATATTGCTTTTTATCTTGTAATATTATGATTTTTCTTCTCGAAATATTACGACTTTATTCTTGAAATCTTGTATGGTTACTCTTATGTTAAAAAATAGTAGGAAATTATTACTATGTATGGTGACAGGCCCTTAAAGGTTATAACCAGTGACAGATGCTATAATATACAGAGAGTATGTTCAGAAATGTTAGAAATTTGGTGCTTGTCCATTTTTATGTTTAAAACCTGTTTTGATGTCTCAGGTTGCAATTCTGTCTGTTTTTTTCTGCATAACAGAAAAGATAGGGGCTTTAAATATTTATATGCTTTAAATGCTTTAAATGCTTATATTTGGGCAGATATTGCAAATATTGGGGTTTACGTTCGATAGCTTTTGACCTTGGAACGTGTGTGATGTTGACACACAGATGCTACAGGTGAAAACAGGAAACAGTTGCACGAGTCTTTTGCATAACTTAACGACAGAAGCTCGCAGGAAGTCGACTCAGATATCGTGAGGATCGATATCAGGTAGCATCTGATACTCAGAGCTCTGATATCAGTATTTTATCCTAAATGGAAAAAGTGGGATCAGTGCAACTGTTGCATTCTTTCCATCTCTTATTAGGAGGATCTGCAAGAACACGGCAGCTTTTTGGGTGTGTGTTTTCGTTAATAATGATTAGCAACGGGGCTTCCATTGTTAAATAGTGAACAGAGCATCAAACATGTGCTCTCTTCATTGAGCCTGGATACTTCAGTGAATGCACTCTGAATCCAGCATGAATCTCAAAGCGTCTGCGCTAAAAAACCCTCGAATGCCCTCTCACGGAGCGGTTAAATGGAGGTTAAGTGGATTTTAAGGATAGCGTGCAGGAGATACAGAAAGCCCCTTTTTTTCCTCGGTTCCCTCGGGGTGCAGTGCAGGATTTGAGACGTGCTGCGTATTTCATGGCCTACCGCCTGAGCAGCAACATTAAGAGAGTGAGAGAGAGAGAGAGAGAGAGAGAGAGAGAGAGACAGAGACGTACTCCTTCTCCGTCATTACTGTCTCTTAACCCTGCTGCTCTATTCATTACTTAGCAATGCAAGTCTCATCGCCACAGGCCATTTCTTTTGATTTTACAGCTGTACAAGTGTGAAATGTAGTTAAAAGAATCTCATCTTTATTTCAATTATTACTAGAATAAACACCGTTAATAAAAACAGGCCTAGACTCTTAGAAAAATAGAAGACGGGTTCTTGGATAGTCCTTAGTTTTCCTTTCTTATAGGGAAACTCTGTTGTAGGGTTCTACAACCTTTCAGAAAAACGCCCTTAAACGTTCTAGATTTAACCCCTTCATATACTTGAGGATATTCGTAGACATAGATGTGTATGTATTGTTGTTAATGTGAGAGATGTGAATGAGGTCATGTGACATGCGCATCAAGACAGGAGGTCAGATATGAAGCTTATGAAGATATGAAGAAAGGCTGCGTTCATTAACATTAACATTAACATAGGAGAGTATTGGACGTTGTGTTGCTCATGTTGTGTAGCATGGGTCATAACACCGGCAGACAACAAAAACCCGAAATAATAATCCATAATCATAGGACCGAGGATGTGAGCAAAGGTCAACACTGGAGAAAACACAGCTTAGAAGTTAACAAGGCTGAGGCACGATCAGATTTTGCACTCAAACTAAGACACAAGAAGGAATAAATAGACAGTAAATGAAAAGGGAACAGGTGAACACAGTCACGGCACAAAAAGGGAGACTGACCAATGAAAAGACAGGGGTGGAGTCTGACAACAAAACGCACATGGACAATGTCGCAATCCTGAGCGATGTTGTTCGTGCACTCGGAGGGGGAATGACATGACACGTTCATTCATTCCTATTCAGGAAATCCTTTAGCCTGGTCAGGGTCGCTGTGGTTTGACTAACTTGTGTATATTTTCTTAAATTCATTTAAACACTCGCAATCATTTTGAATATCAGCATAGCCATAGGCACGAGGCCGTAGGTAATCACAGCCGTGCTGATATTCAGTGCAACCGCACGACTGCGAGTGTGTTATTGCTTTTATACAACAGTTCTTCTACAAAAAAGAAATTCATATCTATTAACTGACATTTCAGACACACTATGGCCAAATATTTTGTTTATGTTTGCTCCGTCAATTCAAAGAGTTCCCAAAGAAGCCACAGCTAGATAGAGCGTTGTGTGTTGCCATGACAACGCACAAAGTGACTGCCCAAAATGAGCGTAATAACGGTTTCAGTGGAACAAACTATTACCAGAATTGAAATTTTACATCGCAAGCACAGACAAGAGGAGTGATGCAAATACTGAAATGTCCCAAATTAATGGACTGGAACTAACGGTTGTATAATAGAAAATATCATCAGCAGGTGTAAGCGAAAAGAATCATTGCAGGAAGGGTCGTTATTCAAAAGCGCAAAATGTATAAACGTTCCTGTGGTGAAGATTTCTGCAAGGAGACTTTTATTTAGCAGTTATGAAAGAAGACGTCAGTGTCAGTGCTTTGACGTTCCTTTAAGTTTTCCGCCACAGGAAAGTCGTCGAGACAGAGAACTTAGGTCTTTGCATTTTTTTGGTAACATGACAAGCTGTGTTTTTGTCTTATTAATTTCAAGAGAGAGAAAAAGAGAGGCTGGTGAGGGAAAGACTGTTTATAGCTGCTATAATGTACGTGATAACAGGAAATAGCTCATTGCACATTCCACAAAATTAAGTGTAACTGTAGGTGAAAAAAAGTATGACGTGTGGCGCTTTCATAAATGCAAGTATATAATTGATGGCAAATTTCTGTGGTATAAGAGAAGTAGAGCGCGCTGCTATTCCATAGTGTTTTATTCCTTACTTAATTCCTTACTGAATCGTTTCTGCATTGTAGTATCAATCTAATATGCAATCCAACATGATTACCAGAAATGTAATTAATTCCCACATACCTCCATATCAAATACGAGATACTTACTGTACAGTAAATAGTTAATAATTTGGCATCAGGAGAATCTTTAATCATAGAAAGAGCTCTCATGTGCCTGTATTTCGGGAGAACATTCACAGAAATGTTGTGAGAAATAGAGCTTGTGTGTTTATTCTATATTACGTTCTGTGCGTGCAGATGAGGATGAGGAGACCGAACACGTCCGTGTGCCGCTCTCACCTCTGGAGCGCTTCTTCTCGGACGACGACTCGATCAAGCAGAAGAAGAAGAAACCCAGCAAGCAGAAGGAGGGCAGGATGCCCAAAGTGAAAAAGAAGAAGAAGGAGGTAACATTTTTATGTTCAAGGCAAACAAATTCAGCTCTCTGTATGATTTATGAATCACTAATCACTAACTTAAAGGATATTACAGAGGGATTTTTCCAAAACGTTGATAATTGTTGGATTTATATCAGATTTTATACTGAAAAATGTCATAATTTTTTTCTAACTGCTGTAAGAATATCAGCAATCAACTGTTCAAAAATGAACCTATTCGCCTGTAGTGTCTTACGTTACTTAACTTCTGGTCTTTATGCGCAGTCCTGTGTGGAAGATCATTCACAGATCGGGCCTTTTGTATGTGTGGTGCATGAGTATGTGTGTGTGTGTGTGTGTTTGTGTGTGTGTCAGATGGGTCAGTCGGTCAGTGGCTTACATTCCCGTTGTCCGCATGAGATAACGGAGGGATTCCTCTTTTTTCACCTCCTCCCTCCATCATTCTAGTCTTTCCACTCTTTCCTTCTCTCTCTCTCTCTCTCTCTCTCTCTCTCGTTGCTCAGAGAAAGGTTTTTTTTTTTGCCAGTGACATTTTCAAATCGTACAAACCAAAACCCATTTGGTGTCTGATATCATTTTGCAGAGGGAATGAAATATGAGTCACACCAAATATTATTATTTTTTTTCAAGAGCCATCATTTGCTCTTCATTATGTCTCTTTACCCTCTTGTTGTTTTCTCTGCTCTATTCTACACTTTACAAGTTTTGGCACCCTTTAGGAAAATGAGCAAAAATGGCTATATATGTATATAATATAAACAACACATGCACTAACCGATCGATATTTTGAGCTACAATAGTTTTCCAAAAAAAAAAAAAAAACATTTTCAGAACTATTGGCACTCTTACGGTTAATATTTGGTGAAGTCTACACTGGGGAGCACTCGTGGAGGCTCTTGCCGAACATTTCAAGCACATTTATCAATTTAGATTTGTGCATGTCCTTCAGATCAGACCAGTGGTTTGAGTGAACATGACTAACATCCTGAGACTGAGATGTTCCAGAAAAAAAAATCTACATCTCCGTCTGATTATGTGTGCCAAAACCATTTCTGTCCTGATTTGATTTATGATTAAGGTTGAAAAGTACATCTTTGTTCAATTCTTAACCACCTGGCAGAGGCAGCCAGCTTTTAATCTAAAACATCCTCTTATTTAACAGAATTTGTGATACCGTCAGTGTTTCTAAGAGCTCATGGACTACCACATTTGGTGTTTTTTTCCTTGTATACAGTCTACATTTTTTCACCAACACATGCAGATAGTATTAACGTCCAAGAAGATTTTGATAGTGGTTTGATCCGAACATGACGCACGATCCTAATTGTAGCCTCAATGAGCCTGAGTGAAAATTAGGATCTGAATTTTGAGGGTTTCTCTCAGGAAAAGCGTCTTTAATGCAAGCTACCAAACAGCCAGTTATGGACATGGCGTCTAATTATTGATTTTGAACCTTGATAAAAATATATGAATCAACAAAACTGTAATTCTGAAATCTTTGGAAAAGAAAAGCTTCTTTTCCTCCCTCAGCATCCTTCCTATATGTGCCGGTCTTATGAGAATGCTGTACATACTTTTTTCAGCTGTTTGTCTAGAAAATATAAATGTTGATATTAACGATTAATTTTTACAAATTTTTTTCCTCATTTTCTCATAATTCTGGGGTTGATGGTAATTCTCTGTAATTCTTCCAGCACGTTTCTCTTTCTCTTCTTTTTACCTCCTTACAGAGTTATTTGAGTGAGAAATATAAACCATTAAGTGTAACGTTTATTTTATACAATTTTGTTACCTTTCCTCCAAAGGTGCCAATATTTCCGGAGGTGACTGTAATTCTCAGTAACCCCTTCAGCACTTTTCTCTTTCTCTTGTTTCTTCCTTCTTACTTCCTCTTTCTGATTCTCCTTTGCTTTTCATTTTCACTCTTCCTCTTTCCCGTTATTTTTTAATCCTAAATCTTATTCTCTTGCTAGTGTTCTTCTCTCTTCCCCCTACCGCTCTTTATTATTCTCTCAGTCTCTTTCCCTCTCTCTCTCTATCCCCTCTCTCCCTCTCTCTCTCCCTCTTTCCTCCAATCTCAATTTTAATTTCAATTCTTTATTTACCTTCTCCTTTATTAGCATAACAAACAACAGAGTTTGGGTTATAATAGTGTTTGGATGTTAAAGAATAATAAAAATGGGAGTTAATATTTCATTCTGTCTGCGCTTTTCCTTTTCTATCACTCTTGTTTTCTCCATCTCTTATTTTCTTTTTTTTCTTCCACTTTCTTTCTCATTCTCATTCAGTTTCCCTCTCTCTCTTGCTCTCTCTCGCTCTCTCTCTCTCGGCGGGTGTGTAAATGAGATTTGTCTAGACTGCCCCTCCGAGCGCAGCCACTGCATCCTCTGCGAAACGAGCTCGTTATGCAAACGCGCCTGATCGAGTGGCGCGCTCTCATTGGCTGCCGCAGTAGCGGAGGAGAGAGAGAGAGTTACTATGGCAACTATGGCGGACGGTCCTACAGCTCTGCGGCATCGCAGCCTTTTCTCTGTTTCTGCCACTGAAATGTGCATCTGAAAGCCAGCAAATGTGCAACAGGCTGCGTTTCTAAAGCTAACACACACACACACACACACACACACACCCCATCCACATGGTCATACGCCTTCTGTGTTTTTAGACCAGCAGGGTTTATTGTAGTGTTTGTAGTGCTTTTGCCTTTCAGGAGCATTTTTATTTTATTTTCCATGACTGTTTTAAAAATGGCTTATTAAAAAACAGGCTTAACGCATTAGAGAACGATACTCACTTAAAAAAAAAATGCTGATAGCAATGACAGGTGTAGCTTTGTCATGCAACCTAAGTACATTTTGGACAGAATGAGATTTCCGGACACTGTTTGTTTGTTAAGTATTGTTGCCGGAGGACATCTGTAGTAATTCCGATTAATTCGGATGTAATAAGTGATCTGTATATACAGTCAGGTCCATAAATATTGGGACAGTGACACAGTTTTTGTAATTTTGCCTCTGTACATCACCACAGTGGATTTGAAATGAAGCAGTCAAGATGTGACTGAAGCGTAGACTTTCAGATTTAATTCAAGGGGTTTAACAAAAATATTGCATTAACCGTTTAGGAATTACAGCCATTTTTTACAGAGTTCCTCCATTTTCACAGGCTCAAAAGTAATGGGACAAACTAATATAATCATAAATATTAGGATTATTTTTATT